>CATIWR010049526.1:0-12536 GCA_949677035.1 Omphalea diandra | reverse complement strand
TGTATATATATATATATATATATATATATATATATATATATATATATTATTACTTTATTTTATTATAACTTAATATTGTTAATATTATTAATATATTATGTTATATTATATATTCAAAATTGCTTATATATGATTTAACATTATTAATATAAAATTATATTAATATTTATATTATAATTAAAATGTGATAGATTTAGCGACTAAATTTTTCGTCACTAGGCCTAGCGACGGTTCGTTCGTCAGTTTGTTATTGTCGCTAAGCTTAGTCATCACTAAACTTAGCAACAAACAATCCAATGCTAATTCACTAGGCTTAGCAATGAAAAATTTTGTTGTTAGTTCCCTCTTGCTAAGTCTGTCTTTTATTTTATTAATATATATATCATATATAAAAATAAATTTAAATATCTAATATATTAATAATTTTATTATATTAAAATTAAATATTATATTAAGTTTAAATATTATAATTCAATACTATATTATTAATTTCTTAATATATGTATTCTTAAGATTATATATTATTATATTATATATATATATATATTATTAATTTGATATACATTATCTTCATGTGTATATATATATATATATATATATATATATATATATATATATATAATTAATTTAATATTCTCTTTTAATGTTATATATTTAATATTATATTTATATTATTATACTTATATATTTCATATATTATATTATTATTAATATCATTAAGATAATTCAATATTATTACTTTATTGCATTATAACTTAATATTATTAATATTATTTAATATTATTAATTTATTATATTATATTCTATATTCAAAATTATTTATATATAATTTAAATTTATTAATATAAAATTATATTATGTTGATAATATAACTAAATAATGATGTAGAACTTCGATGTTGCTAAGTTGGCAATGGAATTTTCCTTCGGTAGTTTTATCGCTAAGTTGTCGAGACTAAATTGGCACTAGTTTTACCTACAAATTTAGCAATGGATTTTTAATCCATCACTAATTTTTTAATTCTACAACAATTCCATCATTATTTAGTTGCAAAAAAATTTTATCATCATTTCAACAAATTTTTGTAATGGTATTATTGTCTTCATAAATACTAACGGGTGGTTTGGCTCTCTTAAGCCTTGAAAATGGGAGTGTATAAGGTTTCTCTTAAGCCTAGCAAAAATAGAGTTTGTATTTGATGCTTGAAAAGATCGTGAAAGGCCTAAGTATGACTTTAGAAGTGGATTTATGCATTGTTGGTCACATAAAATCTCTTGTGTTGATTTCTTCTTTTCTTTTTAGTTTGAATTTTAGAAGCAATAAATTGACTCCCTTTCTTGGGTTTCCATCTTCACTAAGGGACTTATAATTAGCATCAAAGCCTCTTCTATTACTTAAGCATAAGTACACAAAAAAAGAAATGGGTACCAAAGGTTAGAAACTTTTTAAATTATGAAAATATTTATATTCCTAAGTTTTGTGAACCCAAAAGGAAATGGGTACTAAAGGTTGAAAACTCCACCAAGTGCTCAAAATGGAGAATTGAAAAAGTGAATGGAAAAAGATAACGAAGAAAGGGATATAGAGCTTTAAGAGAAAAAAAAAATGATATTAACCAGTTTCTATTAGCGGTATAAAAAATTTGGTATCAAATTAGTAATGTGTACCTCATTGTTACCCCCTCCTTACTCTTATATTTAGTTTTTATATGCATACATTCAGGGAGAGTTGTATATGAATTTTCTATCTTGTGTATACATTGATATGTATGAAAAATTTTATGTTTGTCTTATTATTTTTCTTCAATAAATGGTATTTCATTTTCCATTTGACCTAAGGCTTGCTTAGTAGAGATTTGTTAAGAATGAGATACCATATTTCTTTTGGGAGAATATAGTATTATGTTTATTATGTTTTAAAGTTACATTTGAGGAAAAAATTTCTTTTGATCTTGATTTAGGTTTTGATTCTTTTTATCATAATGAAAAAATGGGGAATAAATTTTTTACGTTGATAAAATACTTTTTCTTAATCATTTCTTATTATTTATAAGATTTATTTTATTAAGCATCGTATTTTTGTTATCATTCAAAAAGAAGGAGAATGTTGACCATGTGACCCCAAGGTCACTAAGGCACTTATTGCCAACCTCTATAATGATTAACATATTTTCAATGATTCCAAAACTAAGATAAATTTTAACCATTTATATTAAGTGTTTATACTTACAGGTTATGCCTTTTTTGTGTAGGAGAACACCTCTAAAGATATTTTTTATAAGAAGGAAAAGTACATTAAGCCACATCTCTAAGGATATAGGAGGAGAATGCTTGACCTTTTAAAAATGAAGACAAAACACCTAAAAAGGAAGATACAACTTCCAAAGCATGGGGACATTAGCTTGATTCCTTATATGCTTCTAAAGATAGAGGCAAAGCGCATTCCAAGGTTGAAGGACTTGAGCATGTCTACGAAAGCCAATAATTAAGGCAAATAAGAGCTTTAAGGGTACAAGAAAAAAAATGAAAAGAGAAATAGAAGACTTGCTAGCTCTAAGCGATACCAATTATCATGGAAGAAAAATAACAAGCATTAAAATGGACACTGCGTGTGGAAAATATCTTCAAGAAACACCCTAATACATCTACTCAATTTGAAAGATAGTTCAATGATTATGAAGAAATATTAATGATCATAGTGAGAACAATGAGCATGGAGTAATTCAAACAACCATTTAAAAAAAGCTACAAGAATAATTTTAACTAATCTATCTGAAAGTGGGCTAAAGAAATTACCATTATAGGGCTCCATTGAGAGAGATCCATTAATAGTGGTAAAAGCCCTATGATCATTGATAAGAAAGATCAGTGCCTATTAAAGATATCTAATGATCATTGGAAAGAGACATAAAGAAGAAAACTACTTGTTCCTTAACTTCAGTAATTGATTATTAGAAATTAATTTGGAAACTATCAATTCCTCGAAAAATAAATTTTTTATCTAGTGTGCATTAACATATGTAATGTCTTCATTGAGTAATCTTCATATTTTCTTAAATGCTTAACAATAAATATGACTAAAAAAATTGAAAATTATGAAGCACATTTTCTTAGGTTGTGATAATGTTAGATTATCTTGGTTTGCCTATAAATTTGGTTTATTATTCATGCCTCACTATTCTATGTGATTTCAAGATTGGTGGAGCATATTTTTTTTGCTCCTTCCAACCTATTGATAGGTCTAATGCTTTTTCCAAACTAGCAGTCATTCGTTGCTTCATTTGTAAGAGTATAAACACCTTTTATTTGTATGGATAATAGCTTCAACCAACTATCATACTTCTTAAAACTTTAAAGTTAAGCTCTAAAATGATGAGAATTATTTTTAAGATATCACCCTATGTATAATATATAACATCTACTTTACATACAATTTGGTCTTCCCCACCACCATAGTTCATAAAATTAAATGTTAATGTTATTTTTTATCAAACAAACATATAGAACTATCAAAATTTCACTAGTTTCCTAGTGGATGATGTATCTTAGGATATTTTGATTATGTCAACTGTGAAAGTGAATCCCAAGCCTTATTACAAGCCTTGAAATCAGTTGTCATTATGAAAGCATAACATTGCATTTTGGAAGCTAAAAATAATTATCTTTTTGAATAAATTCTTTCTAGAGTGGATACGTTAACAAATACATAGGTTTTCCAGAAAATAAATATAGACCCATCGTAAATACTTTTCATAAATGTCTCTAAGTTTTTGTTAAATGCTCTAATCATCAAGTAGCTCTTAAGTAGCTAAGGCTACTATTAAAGGTTATATTTTTTTTTTCCTTCGAGTCATCATGTCCTTCTACATAGTCATAGCTTTTATTATTTTTATGATAGAATAATGCTACGTGTCTTTACTCGACATTACGTTAAAGAAAGTGGAAACATGTCTTTTCAAATAAAATGTCTTTTTATCCTTATGTTTCTCATTTCTCTTTTGATCTCTTGTAATATAATTTTTATTCTTAAAAATTTTAACAGATTTTTCAAAGGAGGCAAAATTGAAGAAATGCTTTACTATTCACACCATTTGCCTCTGATACCATTCAAGAAAGCTTTCTCTTGTTAACACATAACTAAAAGCTATCCAGTGATCTTTTCACTTTTAATATAATAGGGTCCCCTATTTTTGCTTCTTTTATCTTTTTATATTCAATTTGAAATTGAATGCTAGCAAGAAGGTCTAAAGGTCATTTATTCTTAAGAAAATAACTATCAAATTCACTATCTCTAAAAGTCAATTTGTATATATGTTTATCAAATTTGCTAAAGATACCTTCAAGGAATAAAATGATCAATAATAGAATTAAACAAAACAATCACTATATCCTTGCCTATAACATGATCTAAATATAGAAAGTCAAAATAAGGACATTCATTTCTTAGTTCAAATTCCTCACTAGACATCCAACCAATATGTAAAAGTACTAAGCGTCTTTAAATAATGAAATGAGTGAACTTTAGTTATTGATCTAAAAGATTTTTTAGAACAAAATCTATACTAAAAGGTATTTCTAGTGTTTTGATCTTAAGTTATGTGATTTGAATTTAGGTAACTAACAATTCATATAGAGCAAAAAGGATTCTATTGTCACGACCTGGATTTTAGACCATACCAATGCTAGGGAATGAGAAAACTTAAGGCCTCTAAAACCCATAATAAGCCTAATTTAACTCATATGAAGGCCCATCATACTTTTCATTGTGTCACTCTGATATTAAAAACCTTAGCACCATCTTGAATTCTAAGGAATAAATAATGGGAGTTATGGATTAAATAATTCTTAAAACATGATAATTCTTTTATTTCTCTTCTTTTACTTTCTTTTTTCTTTGATGTCATAAATCATATATAAAACATCTCCTATAATAATTTCCTTAGAATTAAGATGTTCATTTTTAACTTACATTATTTTAATCTCATTACATATAATAATCACTAAAATATAATCTCGTTACATCATATATCTTAATCATTAACATTTTACTCTCTTATATATAAATTCATTCTAGACATTTTGTAATATACTTAATAACATTGCATACAAAACAAAGAACATAAAACATAAAGTATCATATTTCTTAATTATATTCATAGTCCTTATTAAGATTTATACATAATCACCAAGGCAACTACAAGAAATAAGTGTAGTATTTTATACATACATGATACTTAACTTTAACTCTCTAACTAGCATACATTTATAGCATCTTCCTTAAGACCAACCTACAAAATAGTTTATGTATGGAAAGGGTGAGTTCCTTGTGAAAAACTCAGTGATAAATTTTATGTCCATTATGCATGCTCACATAGCTTTATATGAATGCATCTCTAATTACATCTGCATACATCATTTAATAATATATCATTACCTGTATGGATGTTTAACCTCTTGAGCATCCCTACTTGGTTTACTTATCTTTCTCACATAATAGAGTTGTCTCGCCAGTCGTGCTTTTATTTGTCTCTTACACGAGAAAGTTTCTACACCAGTCATGCCATGTATGCATAACATTACATTCATTTCATATAAATTATAAACCTTACATATCTAGCTATGACTCTTTAGATTCTCACTTCATCCTTGAATTATCCTCACATCACATAGCAACTACACAAATATTTATGTCATTGCATATCATTTCATTTCATAAGATACATATGACTTTATATAAAATAATTTAGCATAATTCAAACTGTATACAAAATTATGATGCATGAACGCAAAAGAGAATAAAAACCATGATAAAATCCCTCACATGACATTATTAATCCTTAATTGTGTCTCTTCCTTTATCTTTGATTATTAGAGTTATATACACCTAAAAATATAAATAAATCTATTTTAATATACTAAAAAGCTACAAATATGGAGAGTTGTATAAACTCATCCATTGAATATGTATTATACATAAATTAAATTATTATTGACTAGAAAGGCCCATAAGAACATTAAATCTAAACTTTTACTAAGCTTGCAATTTAGTCCAAAATTACATTTACATATATAACTTCCATTATTCAAGTTCATAGTCCATATAAGATCTCATAGTTATTAATTTAATATCTATATGCATGCATAACTATCATTAGTTCCATTTTAAATATCTTAATTCTTTAAATCTTCTCACTTTTCTAAACTTGTCAATTTAGTTCGTTTATTATATAGACATCCTCAATTAGCAATATTACTTCTATTTCATCATAATAACTTAAATAATATTCATAACTACTACTAATACTCCATTAATTCCATTAAACCTTTAATTCCATCAATGTCCTTAAAATTTTTCATATTCTTTAAATTTATTCCAAAAATAAAATTAATCTTAATTTACATATAATTAACTTAATTCCTCCATTAATAATTCATTTAAGATTTTTTTACATCCATTTAACTCATTTTCTAATAATAAATCTCACTTAAACATCAATTTTATATTTTATGGTATGATTTATAACTATCCAAAAATAAATAAAACTTCATAAAACGTTATCGAGATCTTCAAAATTCATAAAACTTCAATCATAATGATCGAGGCAATTAATATAATTTTTTGCATAAATTTCTAGTCAGGCATATTGGGCTGCCGTTAGAACACTACACATAATGGTCAAAGGTTGCCAACAATGGCTATTGAAAAAATGGCTAAAGCCATCTTGTAGATCTTTCAATCAAGTGTTCATAAGAATTGGCATTGTCATTATATGTGTTGGATTTTGTAGAACATGCATAACAAAAGAATGAAACTTCCAAGCATATAAAACCCATCAAGGACCCATGCAATTTAATTAAGTTAATAAGAAGGATGTGTAAAACAACCAATTGAAATAAGAGGTGTATGGTCAATGGATGGTAGAGAAAGATTTTACACTGGTAACACCCTACCTTAAGCTAAGAGTCGACTCTAAACGTTACCAGATGATGAACATCTTTTATAGGTATCTACACAAACATGTTGTATCCAAAGTTAATGGTATGCTAGCACATGCTTTTATGTGACTCTGTCTCTCTTTATTTTCATAAATGTGAATGTTCTTCTTTTGAGAAAATCCTAACGTCAATATATCTAAACAATTTAAATACATATGCCAATTGTGTATCTCAAAAGATATAAATAACTAGATATTCTATTTTGATTTAACTTTTAAAATAAAATAGAGATCTAAAAATTTAAGATAATATCTCTAATTATTTTATCTAAATGGAGTAGCAAAATAATTTTGTTTTTTGAGCTTGTTCTAAGTGTGTGACCCTATATGTTCACATAACATTGACAGTGGCCCCAAAAACTATTTCTAGCCCACAAATCATACTTGGTCTCTAGTAAGACATTATAACTACCCATGTTTTATGAAGGTCATTAATTTGACCTAACCTATCTTACAAATAGTATTATAATCCTTTTATCACATTATATCTCAATTAAATATAAGACATGGATTATGTCATCCTTGTATGGTTTAATTAAATTATTTCTTGATCTCTACGTAAACTAGTGTAAAATGACATTGATAATCTTTATCAATTCATTTCTACATGGTCATGCAATTTCTTTAGCCTAACTAATGGAAGGGCTTAAAGATATATTTCTTATAAATACATAAGGGACAAATTCCTTCTCAATCACTCATATACTGTATATGATTAACTTTGTGTCCAATATCAATCTGTATGATCTTCTTATTAAAGATAATGTTGGATTGTATCAAAATATGAAGTTCATCAATATGGGTTACTATTTGTCCAGAATCGACCAAAATTTGAAGTTTGACAAAAAATTTGACCATTTATTTCTCTACTCTTCGACCTTCTTTCAATGCAAATCATGTGTCAATAGAAAGTTTGTGAAAAGAGATTTCCATAAAAACTTGAATTAATTAAAGAGCTTTGGTTAAAAGTTATGGCAATTTGAAAATCTGCTTTGTTTGACCTAAAACAGTATTGTTTTGGCTTATTAGGGAGAAAGGCCACTAAGTACAAGTTGTGCACTTGTTGCTCTCCTCTCTTTTTCTCTATCTCTCCATTAATGGCACTCTACACAGTGGTGTGGGACTTGGTCTTGTCCTCCCACCTCTTCCCATTCTTCTTTTTTTTTTTTTTTTTTAGGCTTAAGCTAAAATATTATAGGTTTTGTCTTAAACTAAAACTTATAACACTTTTTTTTTTGTTATACTATTTTAGCTAAGCTAAGACATATAAATGTTTTGGCTTTGTCAAAACAGTTGCTCAGTTGATCTTGGACCAATTGACACCTTTTTAAAAATTTCTTTTATTTTTTTCTTTTTCCCATTTCTTTTTAATAATTATGTCATAATACAATAATTAATACAATAACAAAAATTCTCATAATTAAAATTTATATCATACAAAATATTTAAATTTCATAAAATAATTCTCCATTTAATAATTTTCATAAAATTTATAAATTAACTTAAATTAAATTAATTCTCTTAAATATAAATATAATATTTTCACTTAAATACATTAATATTAAATTTACTTAAACAAAATAATAAATCATCTATAATTAATTACTTTCATAAATAAAGTATTTCTCATATATAATTTAATCTCTCAAAATTAATAAAAATTTTCTCACATAAATAACTTAATTTCTCATAATAAAATACTTTAAATTAAATCAATTCATATAATATTCAAATCAAATTAATTAATAATTTAAATAAATTTAAATAAATGAATATCCTAAACATCATTTAATTAAATTTCTACATTTACTTATTATAGTTTATTCACGTAATGGTATTAAAATCATTTAAATTATACACTTATGTTAACTTAAATTAATTTCATAAATTCCTTAAATCTTATTAGATTCATACTTAAATAATTAATTTCATATCTTTAATTCTTAAATCATTAGATATATTTTCTTTGCATAAACACATCTTAAAAAATATTAAATATCATCATATGGTGCTTAACATTTGCTGATGCAATAGAAGGTCCTTTTCTACTCACCCATCTTATTTAGATGCAATTTCCATTCATCTAGAATACACACACACACACCCACATATATATATATATATATATATATATATATATATATATATATATATAAAGCATAACTAAAAACTCCCAAGACTAGTGAGGGAAAACGATGAATTCAATAAACTACAGTAGAAATGCCTCAAGCCACAAAGGGCAAGGCAATGAGGTCTAAAATAATGTAGTAAAATCCATCTCCTCAGTTGGCCATGCTAGTCGGTAGTGGTTCATTGGGCTAGCCTTTTGGTAAAAAAGTAAGCTAGCTTTTCAAATCGTATTAAAAAGCAGGTGAATGAGTCTATCACAAGCCAGCTGGGGATTTGAATCTAGCTCATTCTCTTTCTATTGGTGTCACAAAAGCACCATATGGGTTTTAACAAGCCCTAAAGCAGGAAAGGAGGTTGCAATTTATGGCTTTGCTCCTTATTTCAATCATTTTCAAAGTCCTTCCAATGTCTAGCATTATATATATATATATTCGCAATTTAAGAATAAGTTAGATGTCTTTAATTATCTTAGTCTAATTAATCCTCTCTTCATCACTTATCATCTTAATCAATCAATCATTATACCCAAGATAATCTCTCCGAGTGATCGATGATTAGGATAACTGAACTCCTGAATCAAGGTGTAGGAATCACTTGATAAGAATACTATGGTGATCTTAAGTTATAGGGATCACTTGTATAAAATAAGAGATTTTTATAAACTCATAAATAATATTTAAAATGGAATTCTTCAACACGTCACTCACTTTCATGTTAGCCCTATGTATCATATACTTCTACCTATGAGATTAGTAGCTCACTTAACTCTCAAGCAAGGAATATAACACGTACTAGTCTCATAGCTCTATCAATGTCCAATCTTGATAAAATAATAACTACGAATAATTTAGGAATAACATTTTATTAGATTAGTATCTCATAATAATAATTTTTCTAAATACATTTGTAAGGTGTATAGGTTATATGGAATTCATGTTAAAACATTACTATATTACATAATATAACTTAATATCATATGAAAAAGTTAACATATAAAGAACTTATGATTCATTAACTCATATAACATGAAAATGTCTAGAATATCTTTACTTTAACCATTTGGCTTTAGGTCATATACTAATAATCTCCTACTAGAACTAAAGCTAATCATCTATACATCTTTACTCAACAACCATCAAATGGTGACGCTTGTTGGCCTTAAGGTCTCAATGTTATTAATTTTATGATTTTGAATAGGACAAAACATTGAGATGTTTTAAAAACTCTTATAAGTATTTATATAATAGTTATATCTAAGAAAAATAAAAGAGAATGTTTTATAGGAGGTTGTCCTTAGAAGTGTGGCTAGCTTAATAATTAAAGAAAAGCTTTTTGAATATGGTCAATGACCATGGGAAAACCTTAATAAGTATTGACAAGTTATTTCATTGTCAGTTGCAAAATCCTAAGCAAATTGAGATAAAAGCTAACAATATCTATATAAGGGCGAAATTGAAAGGGTTGTATATTGTAATTTCAAAAGAATTAGAATAGCCATAATAATTTTATGGTTGCAAAGCTAAAGATGTCTACTTTTCAGGGAACTAAACCATACATAAAATTAATAAGTATAAAGAATGTTATAAAGATTTAAATGAAGAATGGTTATACTAAAATCAAAGCTATCAAGCAAATGGGTCAACTTCAAATTACTTTATAGATAAATTTACATGGAATTAGATAATGTGTCATATAAGGAAAGAAAGCTCTTTAAGTATAGTTTCTTAAAAATTAAATAGTTTGGAATTCAAAACTATGTAGATAAAGTTATAATCATTTTATTTAGAGGTGTCAGTGCAAGATTGTCTTTAACGATCATCGAATATCAACAATGCTCGTGCAAGTGCATCCAATAATCATTAGACATTACCAACAATCATGGAAAATTCCTAACAATTTACTCTATCAGTTCTATGCACCCCAATGCTCATGGGAATATTTTCAATCACCATTGAAACCTATAACTTCTAGTTTTTGTTAAAAATGGCTAGTAATAGCTAGTTTTGTGTTTGAGATATTTTAAACCATTCAAATGGTTTTAAGACTACATAAAGGCATCTAATATGGCCTATGAAAGGTTGACTAATGTTTTGCAAGTGATAAACAAGCTTCATCAAACATTTAAGGCTTTAAGTCTCCCCTTCCTTTCATTTTTCATCTATTGGCTTTCATTCTTATAAAGGGTTAAGATAAGTGATTATGACTGATCTTCTTTTAGCACTATTTATATATCTTAGGTAAGGATCACTATAGATATTTGGTTTTGTTAAATATTAATTATGAAAGGTTTAATTTGTATCTTGAACAAGTTAGGATAGGCTTGAGGCAGTGCTCGAAAACTATCTTTCTTCAGTTAGGGTTAAGCTCTAAAAAGCATTGATTAGATTTTTTTTATTAAGCTAGATACAAAAAGAGTGTAAAGATTCATCATTAGCCCACAAAAGGATAAGTTGTATCTTATCCTTTAAAAGATGGTAGAAAAGCTTTAATGGGGATTGATACGAACAAGGTTGGATTTGATTCCTTACCCGTATGCGTGAGAATAATTGCCCAGATCTATCAAAACAAGTATTGGAGTTTTGATCTTCAAATCCCAACTAGACCTCTAGAAAACTTGTTTCTAGCAACCTAAGTTATAAAGATTCAAAGTTGTGTTAACCCAAATCCTAAATCAACTAAGCCAATTTGAGATCATAATTAACAAGTTTGTGAAATTATTAAGCCTTCACACAACAATCTCACCAAGTCCACTCATCAAGAACTCAAGAAGAGAATTTAATCTCACAAGCAAAATTGCTAACAAAAATAATATTGATTGATTGTATCCCTCTTAGCAGAATGTGAGGGCTATTTATAGCCTTACAATGCTTAATCCAAAATCAATTAGGATTTGGTTTACATTCCCTAACAGAATTCTAATGTAATAAGGAAAAGACAATCCTAAACTAAATAGGAAAAATAAAGAAACATTATGATTGGTCAATAAGATTAGACCAAGATACTTTCCTAACTAAAGAGCAACTCTTCCTAAATAGAAAGGAAAAGGAATCAGCCTAATAAGGAAATCCTAATGGCATTAGGAAATATTGCCAACGAAGGAAATCTAGCAAGAATCTTTGACTTTGGGCCTTATTTCCTTGCTTACATGACCTGGGCTTCCTTTTACATGCCTTGGACGAATTGGGTCATGCTTGGATGCTCTCCACAAGTTGGACTCCATTGTATTAAATTAAGTGCTCCATTTGAAAAGTTTAAGCTCCCATCAGCTTTTTGATGCAAACAGCCAAGGCTGAAGCAGAGGATCCACTTCAACTTCAAGGCCCAATCATAAAGGGAAGGCTAAAGAAGTTTAAGGATGTAATTGGAGCATTCATGCAGCTAGGAATTACACTTTGATTAGCCCAAGAAGAGC
>CATIWR010049507.1:0-21417 GCA_949677035.1 Omphalea diandra | reverse complement strand
GAGCAATGTTTGCCTTGCTCGGTCACGACAAAAACAAAGCTATTGCATTTGCACTTGCATAGTCAATTGTTATACTTGCAATGTATATTGATGATATTTGATTATGGATTATGCCATGAGGATTTGATTATTGTTTTTATTTACTAAGTCGCGACTCACCAAATCGTAATTATTTTTCAGATACTGAAGCATAGAGTTTGGACATTTTGGTGCATAAAGTCTTGCATAAAGACACATAGAACACAGATCATCAGCTGAATTTCAACTCTCTCTCCTTGGGTCATGTACATACATTTGATAAGAACTAGTTATGGTCACTGGTCCTGACATTAGTTAAAACATGTGTACATTAAATACATATGGGATCATATATGTATGATGAATAAACCTTAATGTGTATGCATTTCTGAACATGAAATGCAATGATTTGCAACTGAAGATGATAGTTACAGTTGGTGGTATCAGAGGATTCAAGCACACGCGGGGCAGACGTGCAAATCCCGATGTGTATGACATCGCAGGGCCAACGGGCAAATCCCGGATGTTGAGTGCTCTGATAGGTACCAGCTGTAGCCACGTTGTGACGTTACAATTTGTGATATCAAAGCTAATTTACAAATGAGAACAATGGATGTCACAGTTATTGGTTTGACAAATTAATATAGATGTTACAGTTTTGGTATCAGAGAGGGCTCAAGCATACGCAGGGCAGACGTGCAAATCCCGGGGTGTATGACATCGCGGGGCTGAGGGGCAAATGTCGAATGTTGAGTGCTCTGATAGGTACCGATTGTAGCATTACAGATTGTGGACATGAATAGTATGAGTTTTGTAAATGAACACGATTATCACAGTTTATTGGTATCAGAGCAAATGTGAATATGGTCGTTACAATTATTGGTATCAGAGCAATATGATTTGTAAACAAGTGGTCATTACATGGTCATTATAGTTCTCTTCTAAACTAAATGTATGAGTGTTCAGTTAAGATTTTAACCCTTCTTAGTCTGAGGTGACCATCATTTACTCTCTATCTCAATTGATAAAAGAATATGACTTACTTAGGAAAGAGACTTTAGACCTTGAATGTAGGAGAAATAAGTTTTGAAGGACCTTTTGCAAAAAAATGTGTATTTCATGTATACGTTTACTATTTATCTTGCTTATGCATCATGCTACTAACTCTTATTTTGTAAAAGGGTTAGTAGCATGATGCATAAGCAAGATATATAGTAAATGTATACATGAAATACACATATTTTTGCAAAAGGTCCTTCAAACCTTATTTCTCCTACACTCAAGGTCTAAAGTCTCTTTCCTAAATAAGTTTTATTCTTTTTATCAACGTGAGATAAAGAAAAAATGATGGTCACCTCAGACTAAGAAGGGTTGAAATCTCAAATGAACACTCATACATTTAGTCTATAAATGGAAGAAGAGGGGAAACTGCCCTAATTTAATGATTTGAATTGATTATGGAATCGATTATACTGCTTGAAGTCATAAAGAGGATAAGGACTAAATTGAGTCATACTATAGAGGAAAGAATTGCTAATGGAGTAAATAAGTGCCTTAATGAGACTTTGAAAAAGGCTTATGCATCTGCAAGTAAAACTAGTAAGGGAGAGGCATTGATGAAGGCACCTCAGCCTGTGGTGATTGATGATGATTTGTTTAAAATGAAGGAGTATCATGAAAGTAAATTAGCCAAGGAAGTGGGAAGTATTGTTGTAGCTTAAGGCATTTACGTGTTTGAGGAAATTAGATCAACTTCTATAAGTTGGCATAAGTACATCATTATTGTGGTAGATTACTTTTTGAAGTTGGTTAAAGTTGAATCCTTTAATAAGCTATGGGCAAAATAGATGGCTCAATTTATAGAAAGGCATTTCATTTACCGATATGGTGTACCATATCCATTGGCCCTTGAGCACTAAGAATGGGGGTTAAATTTATGGGAATCTAAAAAATTTAGATGGAGGATAAAGTGTTTAGAGATTGGAAGAAAAGTAAAGAGTAATAACACATAATATTTACAGTGATTCGGGTGTTAATGAACCCTACGTCCACTCCCCAATTCACAATTGGGTGTTTGACTAACTTAAAGTGGTGTTTCTAAGCTCACACCAAACTTGTACAATATGTTTTGATGGCTCACACATAACCCTACAATTTGTGTTTCAAGGCTCACATAATAAACTTCACTCAAGTATTTTACAAAGGCTCACACTTCAATCTATTACTAGAGTTTTGATAGCTAGGATAACTCTCAAATCCAATTACAATGGTATTTAATGCTTACACCCAGCAACAATAACTCACATATAAAAAATAAGAAGTTGTAAAGCAAATTTGCAAGAGTTTGGCTACAATCAATGAAATTCTCTTACATTTATGTTTATTTAGTGGAGTATTTATAGGTAATAATCACTAAAGAGACATTACTAATAAACTATTCCTAAATCTCTAAGGTAAGTGAGGAAGATTTTGCATTAAATGTCTGTCAAACTGAATTCACAATCATGACTGGCATTTTGCAGTTGCGAATTTCCTATTTGTACTTGGAAAATCGAAATCGCGATAAAGGACCTCATTTTATGTCTAACGGCTAGTCCACGTGGTGTGATACTATTGGTGTTCTAAGAAATATAATTATTATGTTTGACTAACCAATCAAAAGTCACGGTCATGATTGAGATCCTTGTTAGACGAGATAGGGACTGTGAATCCTTCTGTTTGGTGAGGAGAGATCACTCCCATAGGTTGCAGTTGTGACAGGTTTTTTGCTCTCCCAAATTTTGATATCCCAATAGTCATCTTGGACACTTGGAATGTTATAGTTATAGACTTAGTTCCCTTCATTCTACTACAAAATTTGTTGTTGCTACTCAAGACACGAACACTACCGTGAAACATTCAAATCTTCCTTCGTTGGATCGCAGCTATGATTTCCCCTACGAATTCATCTGGTCTAAGTTCATCCATCTTTGTTGCAAGGTCACGGTTGCGATTTAGAAGTTCTTAACCGCGAATTTGGATGTCTTACTTAATGCTACAGATTTAGACTTTTATCCAACTTCCAGTGCAAACCTAACTTATAAACTACAAAAACAACACTTAAACAAGATGTTAGTGCCTATCAATCTTCATTGTCAATATTGAAAGAGACCTTTGACTTAGATTTGACCAATCTAGTCTAATAATCTCCCTTATTTTGATTTTGACAACCTAGATTGATTTTACTTAAAGAAAATGAATTGCATGAGTGTGAAGTTGAGATAGTCAACATTTTTAACAAAATACTTATTGATCAAATAATTTTATCAAAGATTTATATTTTGATTTAGATTGCCCCCATTGCACCCCCTCAACTTATACTTCCTTTGATAATATGTCATGCAAATTCTTTTACTATTATTTCTCTCTCCATTTGGTAAGATCAAAAAGAGACTAAAATTTGAAAATTTAAGTAAAAGTGCATAGGTGAATATATGAAGCATAAGTTGAGATAGAACAATCACACATGATAAACATGCATATGAAACAAGCACAAAGTAATCACACATGATAAACAAGTATATGAAATAAAAATTGCAAACTCTTTTATTCATAGAAAACTGTGGGATCACATACTTACAAAGGAAATAAAGGAAACAAAAGAAAAGAAAATAATATAAGCCTAAGAAACAACTAAAAGATTGGAGAGTTATCATCATCTTCGGAGTAAATAATTTTTTCATTTACACCTCCTCCTTATGCTTCATTCCCTTCCTCTACTTCTTGGTCTTCTTCTTCTTCAGGAGTATCCTCCCAATCCTTAAAATCAAGGAGGTGGCAAGGAGTAGCACCCACCTTCTCTTAAAGATCCACCAAATCACTATGTAGGTGGCAAAGTAGAAAAAATCTCCTCTTGATCATCCTCATAACTTTATCCAGTTTCTTATTGATTGAGGAAAGAGAGATGGCAGAGGATTTGGTTATGGACTTAGGTTGGGGAGGTGGAATTGGTTGAGCAGTTTCTCTTATATGACAAGCCTCTTCCTTTTTAAGGCTTAAGAAGTTTCTAGCCTCCGAGCCCTAAATGAACCTAAGGTGTAGGTATAGGAATCTGGATATATGGCCTTGGCATTTATTAGGTAGGGCAAGTCAAGAAACTTATAGGATGGCAAGTACTTCTTTATGAGGAATTTCTCATTTTCCTCGTTGAGTAATCCCACATATCGATAAATTGCAGTGACATAAGAGGGAAGAAGAAATTTGCTTTTTATCTTAGTGCACATGTGAATCAATTAATCCACAAGTTATCAATCGGTTTGGATAAGTTTGTTTTTAGTTAAATAGAATAGAAAGGCTAGGTCCTTTTGAGAGGCCTTTTTGTTACCATCACCTCTGACATTAACAAAAAAGGTGATGATACGATGAAGAAGCGAATTGGGAAGGGTCTAGATATATTTGGCTAAGGAAGTTTTTAGGTTGTATTTGGTTTCAATTGATATTTTAGACCAAAATTTCGAGTAATGTTTAGAAACTTAGTTGTCTAATAAGCCCAATGCTCCAATTTGATTGGTAAGTGGCAAGCCTTTTCAAACACTAAGCTGTAAGGGGTGGTACTAATTGGCATCTTGTATGCAATTGTATATGCCTAAAGAGTGTCAAAAAGCTTCAAGGACCAATCTTTCTTCAAAGAGTTTACCATCTTTTAAAAAATATGCTTGATCACCCTATTAGATACCTCTACTTACTTACTTGTTTAAGGATGATAAGGCATTGCAACCTTATGAGTTACATCATACTTCTTAAGCTAAGACTTAAATAATTAGTTGCAAAAGTATGATCCCCTGTCACTTGTAATTGCATATGGAGCTCTAAAAGTCATAAAGATATGCTTCTTTAAGAATCAAAGCACCATTTTAGCATCATTTGAAGGAGTAGTTATAGTCTTAACCCACTTGGAAACAAAGTCCGCCACCAAGATATAATGATTCCCAAAAGACTTTAAAAAAGGCCCATGAAATCAATCCCCCATACATCGAAAAGCTTATATTTAATCATAAAATTTAGGGGATTTAATTCCTCTTGGAGATACTATCTATTCTTTGGAATCCATCACAAGGTTTAACAAAAGCAAAAAAATTAGTAAATAATTAGGGCTAAAGGAATCCCCTTTGTAATACCTTTGTCGCGATTTTAAATGGACTAAAGTGTCCTCTGCATTCTCAAGTATGACAATGGATTAAAATATCTCCCATCTCCTCTTCCAGTACACATCTTCTTTTAATACCATTAACACATTCTTTAAATCGATAAGGTTCTTTCTAAAAATAAAATTTAATATTAAGCATAAACTTTTTCTTGTAATGGGAATTGAAATCATTTGGAATAATGTCGTTTAGTAAATAATTCATAAAATTTGCATACCATGGAGTTTGAAGAGCTTTGAAAAGGAAGAATTTCTCATTCGAAAAGGTTTCATTGATCAGGATGCTTACCTTATCCCCTTGTAAATGCTCTAGGCATGAAAGATGATTAGTGATCAAGTTTTTTGTACCTTCTTCTCTTTAACCTCTAAGTTGAACTCTTAGAGTAAAAAGATCCATCTTATGATCCTTAGCTTTACATCCTTCTTTACTAGTAAATAACGAAATATTACATGATCAAATATAAACAATAACCTTTGGACCAAGCAAAAAATATCAAAATTTATCAAAAGCAAACACAATAGCCAAAAATTATTTTTTCCTAGTGGCATAGTTGAGTTAGGCATCATTGAAAGTCTAGATTACATAGCATATAACATAAAGCTTTTTGTCCTTCCTTTACCCCAACATAACCCTAATGGTGTAGTCATTTGCATTACACATTAACCCGAATATCAATGACCAATTCAACTTTGTCATAATCTACACAAAAGTGATTTCCTTTTTAACTTATGAAAAGCATGTAAGCAATCATCAGTAAAGGTAAAGGAACATCCTTAGCTAAAAGATTGCAAAGTGCTTTAGAAATCTTTGAAAAATTCATGATGAATCATCTACAAAATTCCACATGCCCTAGAAAGCTTCTTATCCCCTTTACAGATATTAGTAGGGTAATTTTTGTATAATCTCAATCTTTACCTAATCCACTTTAATGTCCTTAAATGAAATTTTATGACCAAACACAATGCCATCTCATACCATAAAGTGGTATTTTTCCAATTAAGTATGAGGTTTGTCTCTTTGCATCTTTCTAGAATTAGACAAATAAGCATCAAAGGTATCACTAAAAATAAAGAAATCACCTATAATATGGTCGTCATGCATCTTTGAAAGGTGGTCGATCATTGTATAGCCCAAAAGACATATGCTTATAAGCGAAGGCACCATATAGGCATGTGAATGTTATCTTCTCTTGATGTTTTGATGCTATTTGTATTTTATAATGGCTTGAGAACCCATTTAGGAAGCAATAATACATATGATCTATAAGTCTTTCCAACATTTGATCAATAAATGGTATTGGAAAGCGATCCTAATCGGTCACCGAATTTAGTTCCCTATAATCAATACACACTCTCTAACATGTCACGGTCCTAGTAGGGATAAGCTCATTATTTTCACTGGTCACAACCATCATCCTTCCTTTTTTAGGAACTACTTGGACTAGACTAACCCATGGGCTATCCAAAATGCATAGATGATCCCCACATCTAATAATTTTACCACTTCCTTCCTAACCACCTCTTTTATATTAGGATTAAGGTGCCTTTAGTGTTCTATAGTGGGTTTGTGATTATCCTTCATTAAAATTTTGTGCATACAAAATGTAGGACTAATCCCTCTAATATTGGTTATGGTCCATCCTAAGGTTTTGATCTTATTCCTCAACACCCTCAATAGTTTTTCTTCTTGCCATTGGGTAAGCTCATTAAAAATGATAACTAGAAGAATCTCATTACTCCCCAAAAATGCATACCTAATGTGAGGAGGCAAAAGCTTAAGCTTAAGCTTAGAAGGTTTAAAAAAGGAAGGTGGGGTTACCTCAAGATATTTCTAATAGTCTAAAGGCTCAACACGAGAAGAAAAATAAGCATCATAAATTTCTAAAGTTGGAATATATACCTCTCTAGCATCTTCTTGTTGTCCTTTTTAACTATTACCATGGCAAGCTTTTCAACTTCTGAGGTTACTTCTTTTTCTTAGAAAACTTCCTTTGTTTACTCTTCAATGACATCTATCTTCAAACACCATTCATCTTTCATAGAATTTTTTATTGCCTTGTATATGTAAAAGACTACTTCATCTCCTACTCGCAAGGTGAGTGTGCCCTCCATAACATTAGCTAAAGCACCACATTTTGCTAAGAACGTTCATCCCAAAAGTAATGGAATTTCCATATCTACTTCCATATCAAGAACTACAAAATCCATTATGATAATGAACTTGTCTACCTTAAAGATCATGTCTTCAACCATCCCCTTAGGATAAATGATTGAATGATTCGCTAGTTGAAATGAAATCTTAGTGAGCTTTATCTTACCAATGCCTAATTTTTCAAAAATAGACAAATGCATTATATTGATACTAGATCTTAGATTACAAAAACCTTTTCAAAAGAAACATGACCTATATCACAAGGTATAGTGAAACTCCCTAGGTCTCATTTTTTTTAGGCAACCTGTTAAGGAGGATGGCACTAAATTCCTTGATCAAAGTAACTCTCTTGCATTCCTCTAATTTGTTTTTCTTTAATAGCACATCCTTCATAAAATTTGCATACTTTTGCATTTAAGCAAACGCTTCCATAAATGGTATGCTTATTTGGATCTTTTATAGCATATTTAAGAATTTTGCAAATTGCTTGTCCATCAAGTTTTGCTTAAGTCTTAAAGGAAAGGGAATGGGAGGAACATAGGGTTTGACCTTTTCCTTGAGTTTTTCCTCCTAGATTGGTTTTTTTTTTGTCTACCTTACTGTCTTCCTTTGTCTCTTCCTCCATCTTTTATCGAAGTTTCTTACCACTCCTTAAGGTAATAATTTCACTTGATCTTTTGGGTTGCTTTAAAATTTCTAGGTAAGCACCTTAGGATCTAGAACTAAGGGCATTAGCTATTTGTTCCACTTGGATCTCAAGGTAATGGATAGAAGATGAATGATTTTTATTAGGATGGTCCATTTTGGCCTTAATTCTCCTCATGTTCTCTTCAGGTTGTTATAGCCTAGTATTGTTGGAGGTTATGAATTTCTCTAAGAGATTTTCTAGGCTCTATTTCTTTTTTCTTAAGGTTGGTAGTTTGGTGGTGTGGGTTGAAAACTAGGTGGTGCCCCTTAAGCTTTGGGGTTTAGGGTGTTGTTGTTGGACCAAAAGAAGTTTGGGTGATTTTGCCAACTAGGATTATAGGTAGTTGATTATGGATTATTAGGTTGAGGATTGAAGTTTCTATCATAGTTTACTTGCTTTTAGGCAAAAGGGATCCTCAATTAGCAATTAACACTTTTATGCCTGCTTTCCCTATAAAAAAAATCACATATAGCTCACTAAGAAGGGGAAAACACTGCATTACAAGTAAAGGGATTCAATTGTTTTGACAAGGTAGATACATAAGTTTGCAAGGTTTGAAAGGCATCCATGTTATAGACCTTTACTAGTTTCTTTGGAAAAGTTCTTTCATGAGCTTGGTAGTTGTTGTTTGCCATTGTTTCAATCAAATCATAGGTTGTATTGGTTATCTTATCCAATAGGTATCCTTCTACTATATCATTTATGGTGATCTTGATTTACTCAAATAGTCCATTATAGAAGGTGTGCACCATTGTACATTTTGGAATTTAATAGTTAAGACACCATCTCAAAAGGTCCTTGAACTATTCCTACGCTTCATTTAATGTTTCCCTATCTAATTGGTTGAAAGTAGTGATCCCATTTCTAAGCCTAGCCATTTTAGATGAAGGAAGTTATTTACCCAAAAATGCTTAAGAGAGTTGAAATTATTTACGTAAAAATGCTTAAGAGAGTTGATCCCAAGTAGTGATATTCTTATGTTCTAATGAATTAATCCACACCTTCACCTTGTCCTTTAGAGTGAATGTAAAAAGTCGTAGTCTCACTGCATCTATAGACATCTTGTTTTGACTAATTGTGTCACAAATCTCTAAGAAATTAGTTATGCCCATTTTTGTATCTTCATGGGAGAGGCCATGGAACTGGAGATAGTTGGTAAGCATTTGAATGAATGTTAGCTTAATCTCAAAAGTAGTAACATTAATGGTTGGTCAAGTGATAACTAGTTGCAGTCCTTCAAGAAAAGGTATAGCAAAAACCTTCAAAGGTTAGTCTCCTTAGTTTTCCATCTCTTGAATTTGTTATTGTTCTCACCTTCTTTAGTTTAAGGTGTGTTTGATTTATGGATCGATAGGATGGAAATCTTCTTTATTCTCTTAATTTCGAGTTTTAGTCATGCACTTAAAATAAAAGGAAAAGAAATATGGTTAAAATAAGAAAATAAAATTCTAGAGCAATATAGAAATAATAACTTAGTATTAAAGCTATCAATCCCTGGCAATGGCACCAAAAACTTGATTATGGGTCCGTGCTATATAAAAATCCCCTAAGCTACAAGTACACAGGGTAGAAGTAATAAAGTACACTTTACAAGTATTGATATCGTTCCCACAAGGATTGAGTTTAAGTACTAAGTATCTTGCATCCAATATTATCTAGAGAATTAATAGTAGATGATAATTTCAACTGTAAATAAATGAAACAAAGTAAAATACTAATGAACATAAGAGATAATCAATGGATAAGAATAGTGATGGCCTAAGACACCAAGAAGGGGGGTTGAATTAGTGTTTAATTAAAAATTAAAATGTGTGATAAGGTCATCAAGAAGTTGAGCAAAAGAACAGAGAAATTGACACAAGTGTTTATAGTGGTTCAAGTGTTAACTAACCCTACGTCCGCTCCCCAATTCTCTACAATTGGGTATTTCACTCAACTCAAATGGCATTTCCAAGCTCATACCAAACTTTTACAACTTATGTTTATAGGCTCACACAAAAACCTCTTACAAGTGTTTTTAAGGCTCACACTAAAACCTCTCATAAGTGTTTTCAAAGGCTCACACTAAAACCTTTTACAATGGTTATTAATGCTCACTCCAAACAATCACTTAGAATTGAAAGAATGAGTAGTAAATTTGTAACAGTTTAGTTACAGATTAATGAATTCTCTTACATTTATATTTGTTTGTTGGAGTACTTATAGCCCATACCCACCAAAGAGATGTTAGACCAAAACTATGAACGAATCTCAAAAATGTGCTAGGCAGATTCAGCATTGAATGCTTATCAGGCTAAAATCGTGTTTGCTACTAACTTTTTACAGTATCGACTTTCAATTTCAGCTGAAAATCTCATTTGTATCTAATGGCTAGTCCACGTGTCAGCTTTTCATTGATCATCTAGGAAAATATAGTTGTTGTGTTCTAACCACTCTCAAAAGTTATTGTCACAAGATATCAATGCCTTGGGCGCGACTAAGACTGTGAATTCCTCGGCTTGAAGAGCAAACTTCAACCGCTTGAGTTCCAACCATGAACAAACATTCACACTCGTGATTTTTGATCTTCAACAGACACCTGGGACACTTGGCAAGCTGTGGTTGTGGTTTTGGCACCCTTCTTTATGACTATGAAATTCGAGGTTGCAACTAAGGCATGACACACACAGCAAATTTGTCTATGACTTTGGCTTTGTCAACTTTAGATGTGTCGCAGTAGCGAATCTTTCCATGAATTTCTCTAGCCTAGCTTCATCCTTCTCTGTGACTAATTCACAGTCGTGATTTTCAATACACTCACCGCGGATTAGAGTCAATTTTACACTGTTGGAGATTTGTACTCCATCTAACTTTTAATGATAAAACTAACTTATTATTTGCAAAACAACACTTAATGAAGGCATTAGAATTGATCAATCTCTATTGTTAAGATCAAAAGAGGTTTATACCTTAGGTTAAATCAACCTAGTCCAACAATCTCCCCCTTTTTTATTTTGACAACTTAGATTGATACTGAGGGAAATTAAATGCATCAGTTTTGAAGTTGTGAAGTTGGAATGGTAAATGATTCAATGAATGCTTAGAAATTTCTAGATAAATAGAAAGTTTGAAATTTCCTAAGTATGGCATTTAATCAACCAAAATGAAATTTCTAAAAAAAATTCTAAGTATGATAAGTATGATGCTCCCCCCTCAACTTATGTTATCATTTGCAAGTTATTTTCTCTCCCTCTTAGACTTAGATTTTTCTTGTTTTTATCTCTCCCCCTTTGGCAAGATCAAAAAGAGGGTGCATAAGGGAAAAGAACAAATGCATAACAAATAGATAAGTGTTCATAAGGAGTAAAATTAATAAGAATGCAATCATAAAAGTAAATTTCATCAATCACATAAGACAAGGAATTTCAAAGAAACTTTTCTTATTCAATCATAAACAAACTGTGGGATCACAATTTTTCGTTTAAAAACAAAAAAAGAAAGTACAAAGTGTTGTCCCTAGGCACCAAGAAGGGGGGTTGAATTGGTGTATAAAAAATTCAACAATAAAGAAAAGGGGAAGAAGAAAGAGTAGAAGGGAGACAACCAATTTATAGTGGTTCAGGTATAATTGACCCTACATCCACTCCCCAATTAATCAATTGGGTATTTCACTATCTCAAGGTGATTTCAAGTTCACACCCAACTTGTACAACTTGTGTTTTGATGGCTAACATATAACCTTACAACAATGTGTTTTTAAGCTAACACACAACCGCACTCAAGTGTTTTACTAAGCTCACGCTTAAACCTTTCTTGAAGTTTTTTTATAGGCTTAACACTAAAACCTTACAACTTGGTGTTTAATGCTCACACCTAACAATTACAATTTCATAAAGAAAATGAAGAAAATGAGTAGCAAAGATTGAGAGCTTTAATCACTTGTAATAAATTCCTTAGCAACCTTATTCATGGTTGTTTGGTCGTGTATTTATAGCCAAACTTTATTAAAGAGACGTTGCAGATCATAGATCATCAAATCTTTGAGACATGTTTGACAGATTCTGCATTAAATGCTTGTCAGGATGAAATCGCAGTCGCTACTGCCTTTTTGCGGTCGCGAAATCCAAATTCTTCAAGGGAAACCCCGTTTGTGTCTAACGGCTAGTCCACGTGGCAGCTTCTTATTAGTTCACCATAAAAATATAGTTGTTGTCTTTTACATACTTTCAGAAGTCGCGGTCGTGAGTTTTCTTGCACAGGCCGCGACAGAGGATGCAAATTCGTCTGTCAAAGTGGTCATCTTTCTTCCTCAGGATTCACGGTCGCTACCAACAAGATGCCTCCACGAAATTTGACTTCCAACAGTCTTCTAGGACACTTGTCAAACTGTGGTTGTGGACTTACTTCCCTCTTGAGTTACTTTGAAATTCATGGTCGCGACTAGGGCGTGACTTTCATTGCGAATTCGTCTATCACATTTTGGCTTTTTCTTTTTCATGGGTCGCGGTCGGGAATGGTTCCACGATTTCGCCTGCTTGACTTTCATCATGCCTTAACATGAGTCACAGTCGCAAATTCTAGATTGCGGTCGTGATTTACATGTCATTTTAGAGTTTATCAACTGCTTTCATTTCTTCTTAAGAGATTTATTTATTTCTGCAAAATCAACACTTATTTGAAATATTAGTGATGATCAGTCTACTTTGTCAAGATCAAAATAGGTTCTAGACTTAGGATTAACCATCCTAGTCCAATAATAGGGATCTAATGCTCCAAGATCCTATTGCTTATGAAAATAAGAGTATATTATCCAATCCTATAGAAGGATTACATCTACCATCTCCTCAGGTGTGTTCCCAACACTAATGGGAACCTCACCTTTAAGTGTTTGAGTTTGAAAAGTGATGCTCCAGTTGTGATAAATGATTATCCATTAGAGCTAATAGACTAGGTAGCTTGTTGCTTCCTCCTTTACAATCTCATAGGGAGCTTGTTCTTTAACCTCAAAGACACTCCAAAGATCTGTCTCCTTTTAGACTTAAAGGACTTAAGCTTGATTCACCACTTCAATTGGGGCTTTGGGGCACTTGTTCAATTGTACTACTATTTGGATAGGTGTTATCATGGGATATCCTATATGAGTAGTCCTGAATGAGTACTGGAGGTAATAACTACACTTTTAATCTGGTTTTACATGTTATTTTCTTTAACTTGACTAATATTAGATATTTGATAGTTTCAAGCCATAGAATTGGGCTACTGGTGGGCAGCAACCCTCAGGATAACATAAAGGGTTACTAACCCTAGCTCTTACGATGGAGTTATACACACCATAAAGAGTTGGTTGTTTAACTCAAGTGCAATCGCTTGAACACTTTGGTGATAACTCAGTGCATTCAATTTGCAAAAAATAAACTTAATTATTAATTTTATATTATTTATAACCATTTATTAGACACTAACAATGATGTTTTTTATTATTTTGTATTTTTGCAGCTCTAATTAGGCTAAGGGCAACTATAGATGCATGGCAACCTGAGATGACTGAGGCAAAGGGTGGTTACTATAAATGGTGCTTATTGGTGGGGAGTTTGACTTGAGTGTGGTATCTCAATAAGAGGGTGCTATTATAGTGTGAGGGACCTGACACATAACTAGTGCCTTAGTGTCTACCCTTTAATTTGTTATAGGAGATAAACTTAAAAGAGGATGAACTTCAACATACTCTCATACTCCATCCTAAGAAGTATCTCAAGGAAAGCAACATAAGATACCAAGCATGGATAATAAAAGCCCTAATAGGGACATTCCTATTGGACGAGACAACAATTTGTGCATTTCCATATCATGATGTGCACACTGGGATGGTGTTGCATCGTAGAGCCAAAAGTAGTACTACTTAAGCATAAAGGAAACCTATGGAGCCCACTCTTTTTATTAGGGGTTACAAGTAGGCCCATGTTACTAGGACATCTAGTTTAGAGTTAGTCATGGTTGGCGAGTTGGATCCCCTCCCTAATTCACTAGTGGAGTCATGCATAACATCCTTAATAGGATCAATTATGTCTTTGGAGATCACTTGATCGAGCGATGCCTTTGACCCTCCCAACACTACGTGCGTGAGTAGCTGTTGTCCATATTCCTTACATTCATCACTTATTCCTAACTATGATAATTGATTTTGTTATTACTATTATTATTATGTTATTTATAGATTTCACATGTCTTGGCTAAGGTCGTGTTTGATTTCATTATTGAACTCAAAAGAATGGTTACATAGTAAACCCATATGGCACAGCCTAGTAGAAAAATGCAAATATGCATGCATGATTATGCTTGTATGTGTGTATACTTGTGCCTTAGCTATTCTAACCTTTACATGTATTGCAAGAGGTTGTTCAACTCTAGGCTTGAGAGTTATGGGAGATAGAAAACCAACTATCTTCATGAAGCTGCCCTGATTAGGGAATTTATATTATGAAAGGAAGATGGAGAGATTGACCTATAAGTGTTGCCTCTTATCGAGGAAATTGAGCTATGGAACACACCAGCACTAACAATCCTTAGTAAGATTGTTATAGACTTACACAAAATGTCACTCAAAATCAATGATTCTTTCTCTGAAAGTCCTTTGTTGCTTCAAACATGAATTTCTCTTATATCCTTTTTAGTTTTATCTTTATTATTTTTATCCCCCTAACTTTTACTTGAACTACCCTTTTGAGTTTTCAATCTAGCAGATTTGCTCATTTTACTTACGCTGTCGTGTCAAGTTTTCAACGTAATAAGTTTCTTCTTTTGTAGACATGGTTGCAAGAGAAACTAATTTATTAGATGCTCTCATTATAGATGCAAGACACTACTTCCCACAACACCACTCTAATTGTCATTTATCAAGCCCTTTCATAATTAGAGTTAAGTGGATGTCCCATGTATTTGATTCTAATATCCACTGGACCAATCCTTGGTAGAGGCTAACTAAAGTCACTCTGAGAACCTATGGAGAGTGTGTGATCATTTATACTCTATCTTACAATACTTTCATGATCTAGTTAAAGTCAGTCATCAATTTGAGGCCATCTAAGACATAGTGCCTTCCTCCCTTCCTTCACCAAAGGACCTTTGATGCAACACTTTCTAGATAAAGCAAAGGCTACTTAGGTTGATCGTTATATCTACCATATATTTCGTATCGAGGCCTCTATCTCTGTTGATGTTGATTTTGAGGTTTGGTTCTACGACAATTTAGGGCATAGGACTTTCCTGACTTCACTAATCATCTATAACAATAATGAGCACATGAAAAATAACTTTTCATATTTCATTTAGTTTACATAAATTGTTTGATAGAGATTGCTTTCATTATACAAATGTTTTTTTTTTTTTTGATATTATGCTTATCATGAATTATTATAACTCGCATATCACATGCTAATTAAATGCGTAGTCAATATTTTTTAATAATGGCACATTAGATCATATGATTATCTAGTTCAAAGCCTTTAACTTGTTAGCTTCCTATTCTTCATCCTTACCCCATTGTTATTAACTTATTGCATTGTCATTTCATTGTTAGCTTCTTCAGAAGTCAATCACACTCTCTTGACTTTTCTTGAGGATCTTGAGATTGTGATTGCAGTGCCTTCAACACAAAATCAACCATTATTATACTTGCCTTAGCTTTCATGTTAAAAGTGTGCACCAACCTAGCCTAGTATATCTAGATATGGTATATAGTAGAGCCAGCTATTCAAAGCAATCCTTCACCCATTGATACATAGAATCTTTTTCTCAACCAACACTAGTGCATATTTCATCTCTATCTTAATTGGTAGCACTACTTCCATCTCACACACGAAAGAGTACAGTGTCATTCTTATTGATGTTCTAGTTGTGGTTTTATATCCCTACAACAAAAAGCAAATTCTCTAACAAGTCTTTGTAAGTTTCCACCATCTTAATAAAGGTATGTTTGACATTCTTATTAGTTATTTCAACTAGCCTGTTTGCTTATGGCTTGCAAGGTGATGACTTATGGTGGGTTGCTTCATACTTCTTTAAGATTATTCTAACCTTAGTTTGAAAATGCACCTTATTATCGATCATGATATGGTATGGCATGCCATAGTAGAAAATGAGATTTTTTTCTATGAACTGAGCCATCTATTTTGCCCCCAGCTTGCTAAAGGACTTAGTTATCGCCTACTTCAAGAAGTAATCTACTGTTACTATAATATACTTATGCCTCTTTCGAAAGCTGGCCTAATTTTTTTTATCACATCAATGCCCCATGCTACAAATGGCTAAGGCAAAGTTAAGTTCTACAATTCCACTAGTGGCAAGTGGATAAGCTATTATGAACCTGGAATTTGTGATAACTTTTCGTAGTTTGGATGAAATCTTGTTTTTCAATTGTCCAATAATAACCCATCCTTAAAATCTTCCTAGATGGGGTATTCCTATTCATATGGGGACCAAAAGCCCTTATATACACTTATTCCATGACCTTTTGGGCCTTTTCTTTCACTAAACATCTTACATGAACCCTATCTGACACTTGTACACTATGTCATCATAAACTATGAATTGTGAAGCTAGCTTTTGAATAATATCTCTATCTTTTTTACTTGTTCAAAGGAAGTGCCATTTTTAAGGTATGTCTATACATCATAGTACCAAAGGCAATCCTCTGCCAATGTGTGCATCACTCTTCCTTAAACATAACATGGTTTGCTGGGCTTGATCGTGATTAATGATTTCATTGGCATCTTTATAGGACCATCCCATTTAGAGAACAAAGTGACTAAAGTATCTGTTATCGTATTTTCTTCTCATGAAAGATGGTAGAATATGATCCTTTGAAAATTGTGGGTCAACTTCTTCAGATGCTTTAAATACAGACTTAGACATTCTTCCTTTTGTTCTTACTCATCAGTTATCTAAGAAAATGACCAATAATGAATCCACTACTACTTCAACCATCATGACCTTCATCTAAATCAAAGATTTTAACCAAATGCATAAGCTTTGTACTCGACCATATTGTAAGTCACCTTGAAGTTTAACTTCTTGGTCGTAGGGAACAACTCTCCTTCTGGTGACACTAAGATTACCTTACACTAGCCCTTTTTCTTTTTCAATGCTCCATCAAAGTACATTCTCCATCCCTAGCGCTCAATTATTCTTAACCTTTCATCTAGGAATTAGGGAGGTTTGGATCCCCTTCTAAGAGATTTTATTAGCAAAATATTGTATGACTATTCAACCCTTAATCACATTCTTGGTCACATATTTCATGTCACATTTTTCCAAGTGTAACAACCATTTGCTAGTTTTCTAGCTAGGGAGGGCTTTTCATGTTGGTATTTGACCGGGTCAATCTTTGAAACCACTTTAACTAAATATTGCTATAGGTGGTGTCGTAATTTCTTTATTTACCATTGCCAAACATGTCTTCTCTATCTAATTTTCTTTCTCCTTATAACGAAGTAGTTTCTTGTTGAGGTTGTATAGAGCGTGATCATCCCTTTCTTCTTTTTCTGGTGCCAATGTTGTCCTATAGAACTCTCATTTACTATCAAGTATAGAATCAATGGCTTATGTAGCTTTAGGGATTTTAGCTTCGGTGGTTGGTTCAAATACTCTTTTATCCTCTCAAAGGTCTTCTAAAATTGCTCATTCCATACCATTGGTTGATCGTTTCTTAGTAATTTAAGGATTGGTTCATAAATAGGTATGAGTCTAATTATGAAGTGATTGATGTATTAGAGGTGACCCAATAATCTTTGAACTTCCTTTAATGTCTTTAGTGTAAGCATATCCTAAATGGCCTTCACCATATTTAGATCTACTTCGATACCGTTCTCTCTTACCACATGTTCTAATAGCTTGCTTAATATGACCCGAAACACACATTTTTTAGGGTGAAGTCTAAGGTTGTACTGTTTAACTCTTTATAAGAACTTTTCCAAGGCATCAAAATGCCCTACTCTTATCTCATACTTCACCATCATATCATCTACATATACTTTTACTTAAACTTCTTTGTTAATGAAATCATAAAACATTGTTGTAGCCATCTGTTGGTGAGTCGCTCTTGCGTTCTTTAATCCAAATGTCACCTTATAACAATGCATTCCCCACTTAGAGATAAAAGTTGTCTTTAATTTATATATGATGATCATAAGGACCTAATTATAAGTAAAGAACACATCCATAAAGTACATAACATAGGTAGCAACACTATCCACTAACACGTCAATGTGGGGTAAAGGAAAATCATCTTTAAGGCATGCTTTGTTCAAATCTTTGTAATCCACACACATCTTAACTCTTTCATCAATCTTCAACACTAGTACTATGTTAGCCAACCATTTGGGGTAGTCAACTATATGACGTCCCAATTAAATATAATTCCTAAAGTAGGTGCATTAACTCATGGAATACTAAAGTTACATAACATCTTTAAAATCCTCTCATTCTATCCATCGTCATTAAAAGACCTTATGTCAGTTATTATGATTTTTTTTTCTTTACACAATGTATCATGTTTCACAACATAGTAACTATTTACAACAAAGTATACACGGCAAACAAACTAGAACACTAATTGATTGCATACTAGCCCAACCTCTATTAGATTGCTAGGCAGCAACTTCAAAATGCAAACTGGATGCAATCTTTAGTCTATTATTCTTGAAAGAAATTTAATGCAGAAGAGTGAGTTTGCATACTCAGCAAGTAAATGCATAATGATACTTCAATCTCAAATAACATAACAACATTTCAATATAAACAACTCATTATCATATCCACACAGGCTATCAAAAGTTATTGTTACACAAGCTGTCATAAAGTGTTGCTACTTAGGCTATAAATATCATTGCTACAAAGGCTTCCATTTTTGGTTACCACATAGGCTATAAATATTATTGCCATACAGGCTTTAGATATCATTGCCACAAAGGCTATCAAATGTTATTGCCACACAGGTTGTTATATACTATTGTCATACAGGTTGTTGAATGTTATTGCCACACATGCTATTATATATTATTGTCACATAGGCTATTGAATGTTATTGTCACACAGGCTATTATATATTATTGACACACAGGTTGTTGAATATTATTGCCACATAGACTATTATATATCATTGCCACACAGGCTATGTCTATTGTTGTTTGCACAACAAAATCAAATATTATCCTTTCAGCAAATCAAATATAAATCTAATAAAATTTCAGCAATATAACGACTAATAACAATACCTATAACTTTGGCAGCTCATATCACCACATACTCCCATTCCCAAGTCATAATTTATCAGCGTCTCAAGAAAATAAATAAATCAAGAGTTTTTTTAGTTAGTGGCTTACAACATAATTTATTAAGTGTAAGTCAATTGTATGACAAAGGTAATAAAGTCACATTTGATCTTACGGAATGCCGACTCACCACTTTAATGGATGATGAGGTTATTTTCAAAGGTGAAAGGTAAGGCAATACCTACTAAATTGACTTAGACAATTTGGCTAACCAATCTTTTAAGTGTCTTATGTCTTTGAGCAATCAAGCTTAGTTATGGCATATAAGGCTTAGGCATGCAAGCATGGATCTTCTTCAAAGCCTATCTAAAGGAAAGTTAGTGGAAGGACATCCCAAGCTAAGCTTCTCCAAAGACAAGACATGTGGTCCATGCCAAATGGGGAAGCAACACCATGCCTCTTACAAAGCCAAAAATGTTGTAAGTACATCTAGACCACTTCAACTTATTCATATGGAATTGATAGGACCTATTAGAAGTGCTAGCTTAGGTAGAAAACATTATGCACTAGCCCTCGTAGATGACTACTCTAGGTTCACTTGGGTAACTTTTCTAGCTCATAAGAATGATTCATTTGATGCTTTCAAAAGTTTTGCAAAAAGGGTTCAAAATGAAAAAGGTTACTTCATATCTTCTATTAGAAGTGACCATGGAAAGGAATTTTGAAATGAGTATTTTGAAAATTATTGTTTAGAGAATGGAGTTTTTCATAATTTTTCATCTTCCAGAATACCACAACAAAATGGTGTTGTAGTGAGGAAAAATAAAATTTCAGTAAAAATGGTAAGAACAATGCTTAATGAGTATTCCTTACCAAATTATGTTTGGGCCAAAGCCATTAATACCTCATGTTATATTATAAATAGAGTTTTCAAAAGACCCATTCTCAATAAAACTTCTTGTGAGCTTTGGAATGGTAGAAAACCCAAGATCTCATACCTTAGAGTATTTAGATGTAAGTGCTACATTTTGAACACCAAGGATAATCTTGAGAAATTTGATTCTAAGACCAATGAAGGAATCTTTTTAGGTTATTCTACCATAAATAAAGCATATAGAGTCTTTAACAAAAGTACAATGGTAGTTGAAGAATCTATGAATGTTATCTTTGATGAGTCTAGTAAACTTGATCTTGGGAAAGCTATTTTTGTTGATGATCTTGTAGGTGATCTTGAAAAGCTGGAATTGGATGATTCTACAAGAAGAGCTGATAAAGATAAAGAAGAAGGTGATTCATCAAGAGGAGATGAAGACCAACATTATCAACAACAAGTATAGCCAAGCCAATATCTACCCAAAGATTGGAGATTCTCCAAGGACCTCCCTAAGGACTTAATCATTGGTGATACTTCTAAGGGAGTAAGTATTAGATCTCAACTTCATCATTTAGATAATAATCTTGCATTTGTTTCTCAACTTGAGCCAAAGTCAATTAATGAGGCTCTGATAATAAGAATTGGGTACTTGCTATGCAAGAAGAACTCAATCAATTTGAGAGAAACAAGGTATGAGAACTTGTCCCTAGGCCTAAAGAACACCCAATTATAGGTTATAAGTGGGTATTTAGGAACAAGTTAGATGAGCAAGGTTTAATTACTAGAAACAAAGCTAGATTAGTTGCTAGGGGATACAACAAAGAGGAAGGCATAGATTATGACGAAACCTTTGCCCCTGTAGCAAGATTAGAGGCCATTAGGATTCTCTTAGCATTTGCAAGTCTATATTGAGCAACCTCCTGATTTTGAGTCTCATTATTTTCCAAACCATGTTTTCAAATTGAATAAAACCTTATATGGATTGAAACGAGCTCCAAGAGCTTGATATGAAAGGCTTAGTTCATTTCTCTTAAAAAATGATTTTGAGAAAGGAAAGGTGGACACCACACTTTTTGTCAAAAAACACAAGCATAACACATTAATCGTTCAAATCGATATTGATGATATTATCTTTGGTGCTATTAATGAATCTCTTTGTGAGGATTTTGCTAAGTGTATGACTAAGAAATTTGAAATGAGCATGATAGGAGAGCTCAAATTCTTTCTCGGTCTACAAATCAAGCAATCCAAAAAAGG
>CATIWR010049502.1:0-82041 GCA_949677035.1 Omphalea diandra | reverse complement strand
GTGTGTGTGTGTGTGTGTGTGTGTGTGTGTGTGTGTGTGTGTGTGTGTGTGTGTGTGTGTGTGTGTGTGTGTGTGTGTGTGTGTGTGTGTGTTTATTTGTCTTTAATAGTATGTTTACAATAGTCAATTTTTTTTGTTATGTATGTGCTATTAAAATGATCCATTTATTAGCTTTATTTGTTCATTTTTTTTATTTAGTTATTAGTATATATACATCATGAGAGGAGTGGGCTACAAGACTAGTAAAGTCCTAAGGCGTGGGAGATTTGGGTTGGACACTTCTAGGTGAGGGACAATAGGTCTAGGTTCACAGGCTTCACCATCAATTTGTCCTTCACCATTAGCCCCTTCATCAGTACCAGTGATATCATCACCTCTACTGTTGCACCCTTCGACATCAGTATCACCATCCTCACTTCTGCTTTCATCCTTATCATCACTGACTACACCATCGGATGTAGAAGAGATACTAGCTACACTATCATCAGTGGGATCAATTGTCGAGTCTAATATTACTCGAGTGACTATCTAGCTCATCAATGGAAGGTGTATAACTTATGTTATTTCTATTAATTTTTATTTCCTTTTCAATAATTATTGATTTTCAAGTCCTTCAAAATGTAATATGTAACTGAATATAAAATTCTTAATGTAGGTTACATGTTTTGTATTTGTTCTCTTACTAACTTATTCTTTATTGCATAAAGAATAGTTTCATTTCAGGCAATGCCTGTTTCACTCTTCAAGAGTTTTTTTTGTTTCGCTTGGAAACATCTGGACATGTATGGAAGCATGCCCCCAAGCGACGTAAGAGTTTATTAGAAGGGGTTTAAGGTATAAATGAATAATAATTTTGTATCATTTTTTATTAATAATTTTTTTTATCCAAATGCATTATTCTAACAAATTTTTTTTATTATTTTTTCAAAAGTTTTTTACTTAGGATTCGTCACTAAATGCCCAAATTAGGACTAAGTGGGAGCAACAAGCCACTACACGCTACACTGACAATTTGTTTATGTGGAGATCAAGTGGTAAACAACCTGCGAGCATCCCAGAGAATCTATGGGACAAATGGCAGGTAGCGTGGGCCACACTAGAGTTCAAGAAGCATAACACGCAGACATCACACAATTGGCTTAGTGGGATAGGCAGCCTTAGTTTTGGTCCCTTGTTTTATACTCGGGGTTTCATATCTATGGTTGAGCATCAGAGACATTTGGTGAGTATGTTTTAGATATTTTCTAATTAATATGTTATTTAAGTTTATTATATACTTATCTACATTTACAAAATGTATTTATTTTCAAAGTGAAAATTTAGGCCATAATGCTACTTATTTTGAGATGTTTGAGTATATGCACATTAGCTAGAAGAACTAGCAATACATCAATCAATGGTTTACAAGGTGTAGCTATCAATTTTGCTAAGATGAATAATTTAATATTTCACCTTCACTAATAAATAATTTTCTTTATTTAATTATTTTTTATTAAATTTTATTTAACTTATCAATAAATTATAGGATAACTGCCATAATTCATATGAAAGAGCCACTCAGTCTGAGGAGGGCTCCTCAAAGCTATGTCAACCCGATTAGAAGGAAATATTCTTTTAAGCTATAGGTGGACAGAAGAAGAGGCACGTGTACGACATGGGTCAACTTGCACCTTCTTTCTTCAATCAGTTTGCATTATCATCATTGAATGCTACTTCTTGGTCAATACCTGAGGACCTAAGAGCTTCCATTGTTTAGGAGGTTCAACATGATGGATGGGCAAAGGTTGTCTTTCCAGCAACAGTTTGAGGAGTAGAGGCAGTAAATATATGAGATGCATCGCCTCATTGCAGAGCTGACCTATGGTGCTCAGGTTGCAATTGCTCATCCTCCCTTTGATCAGCCACCCCTACTAATGAGCATGCGGACGACCCAACCGATGGACTCGTTTGATTTTTATGTACTTATGTACTTTGTGATTTTTTATGTACTTTATACATTATACTATATGATATTTTTTATTTATACTTTATGATATACATTTAATATTTATATATTAATAATATTATTATTTTGGATATTTTATTATTATGATATGTTTAATAAAAAATAACTTATATATTTCAATAAATATGCAATTATTAATGTGTATTCAATAGAAAAAAAATTGAAAAAATTAACGACGGATTATGAAATCCATTGCTAACATATTCAACATTTGCGATGAATAAGTGTCTGTCACTAAAATCACCAAGTTTGCCAACTTAGTGATGACATCACTCCATTTCTAATTTACCGAAGAATTTCCCTCACTAATCCATTGTTAAATTAGTGATAGATTTAGCTATTATTTTCGTCACAAATGTAACATCCATCACTAATTTCCCAACAATTGGACCCACAAATTGACGACGCTTTTTCATCATAGGTTCATCATTAGAGTTAACAAAGGACCTATAATATCCTTAGCTGATTGGTTCACTACAGAACACCTTAGCGATGGATTGTATTAAGTGTTAATTTGTCACTATTCTTGTTTAGTAATGGATTTCTCCTTATTTGCGATGAATTTTGTCCATTGCTAGTTCATGGCTTTTTTAGTCAATGAGGTATATATCGACGACTAAAATTATAGTTTCGAGAATGATTGCTATGGTTAGCTAATTGAAGTTGTCCAACTCAAATATCCTAATTAATTGAATAGTTCTCTTTAAGTGAGAATGGTTTGATCCAATGAGTAATTTGGGCATAAAGGTTCATGAGTAATGCAATATTATTTAGATAAATCATAGATGATGAATCGACAAATATGAACCATTTGTTCTTATGAAGCAAACATCTCAAGTGTATTATTACACGTATCCAAGCTTACTTTAAGACAAAAGTAATTAGTGAGTGGTTTCAAAAATTAAATGTAGAGGAATTGTTGATATCCTAGAAGCTCTTCTTAAAGTACACTTATGCAAGAACCTCCCCTATTTTAGGAGGAGTCAATAGATATCCATTCTATTGAGATAGTAAAAGATGATCAAGTCATAACATTATATGATCTAATAGGTAATCTAATTGATATTGTTGATGATGATGTTTCTTCATGAGAAGAACTCAAACTACTATAAAAAATTGCCTCTAAATCATAGAAAGAATTAGATGCATATGCTATAAATGACATTGATAAAGAGTAGAGGTATAATTTTTTCCTAAATATGTACTTATAATTATGCTTATCATCTGCTATGTTTGATTATAGTTATCATTACATAATTCTACACTTTACATATCCTTATATTTTTATGGTTATTTTATGATTATTGAACTTATTTTATTATATAAGATGCACTATTAACCATATGGTGTAGATGGATCCATAAGAGGTGGTAAAGAATGAGGTGTGGGCAAGGGCAGCGGTTATAGAGCTTCTTACTGCATCATTAGATAGTTCCTTTACAATTTCATTTACATTAGTAGCTTCATCATCCTTCATAGCTCCTTCTACCATAATAGTTACATTCACCTTAATAGCTTCATCCACTTTATTAACTCTATTAGCACTATTTGCATTTGGAGCTCCATTAGTACCATCTCCATTTCCAACTCTTTTGCTAGTCATAATCCCATGTTTGGCTTTAAATCATTCTCCATCATAGCCCACTACTCCTACAACTCTTGCTTCAAAGTTGACCATATGAAGCTATTATAATAATAGTAAAAAACAGCTCTGATTATATAATGAAAAGTATGTAAAATCTTATGAAATTTTATTTTACATTCATTAAGTTCTTTTCTTAAAATATTATTTCTTTAGATAATTGTAGATTTGTTGAGTCATATGAGACGATAGCCTGCATATCCCATATTTTTAAGGAGAGGATAAATGAAGACAAATATAAGTGAAAGGTGGTGCCACCATAGGACTGAGATTTATATTAGGGTGAATTTCAAATAACACATTATGTAGATAAAATGGACTTCCATATTAGTGTTTGATGGTTGTGAAGTGTAATATGATGATTAGTAGTATTTGTATGTGAATTATATATTTTGGAAAGTGTTTTATTGAGTTATGAAATATTTTTTAAGTGTGATTTATTATTTGTAGGAATATTTTTTCAATTTTAAGGATTGGATATTGCTTATTTTAGGGAATACTCTATCGATTTTTAGTTATTTGTTTATTAACTTTATCTATATTTATTTTTTTATAGAAATATTTTTATGTGAAATGATGATATTCATGAGATGGTTAGGTTAGCATGGGAGCAACTAGTTGCCATGACATATATAGAATGTTATACAAGTGGAGGTGCAAGGGATAACCAACATTTGTATTAGAGGTAGTTTGGAGCAAATGGCAACAAAAATGGGTTGAAAATTCCTTTTAAGTTATGTCGAAACATCAATTCAAGAATCATTAGAGTGAAATGAGAGGCTCTAGTTCAGGTCCAATACGATACACTTGTAGCTTCGTCTCTATGGATGAGCATGCCAGAAGGATGGTGAGGAAACTTAGATTATATATTTTACTACAAGTGAACAACTTATTCAAAACTTATATTTATAATTTTTTTTAAAAGATGGAGGAAGTTGCACCCTTTGGCAAGGTATGGGTGTTCAATAGAATGCATATGAATATAGTTGCAAATGAGTTGAAGCACTATGTCAATGTGGATGCCTGATAACTAAGGCTAAGTACTTAATATATGCCTAAAAGTAGTAAAAAAAACAATTCATTAATTGACAATCTATGTTCTGTTGTAGGCACATTTAGATCAACTTATCATTGAGGTATCTTGTAATGAAATAATAAAAGAAACCAAAAAGACTTAGATTAAGAAAACCTAATAAAAGTCATACAAGATCCATTTATGACCTTAGCCAAAAAGAGTTTAGTTCATAATGAGATAGAAAGAAGAAAAGAAAACAATCAAATCAGCCCCAGGAATAGCCATGAACTTCTTCTTAATTTCTTTAATTGCTTACACCTTTTATCTTTCTAACTTCTTGATGAAAACCTTGTTGAACAATATTCTCTTCCTTAGGTTAATCCTTATGTTCTGATTATTGCTTATTTTCTCCTTTAAATAGTTTTAAGTCATTCTTCTCAAAAGAGGAAGATTGCCATACTTCAAAAGGAAAGGAATCTTTGGAATAACAAGGTGTGATTTTGCCTTTAATGAGGCATACGACTATGTGACATGGTTGTGCATCTTAATGATTACCCATGTACTTCTAAGCCATACAGGGCGAATGACCATGCTTCGAGGTCATACGTTTTGGTTTTAGGATGCCTTTCTTGAGCAACTAAGGCACACGACCATGCTTCAAAGTTGTGCCCTTCTCCTTTATCACCTAAATCTTCATTTTCCTCCTTTTTAGCTTACAAAACATCAATAACCATACATTAGGTCTATAGATATGCAAAATTAAATGGTAATGTATGAATTTTAGGGGATTTACAGTATAAAAATACAATGAATTTGATACCAAACATTAGCTAGTCACCTTTTTCTATTTCTTCAAAGTTTGTGTCTCTTCTCCTTTTTTATCGAGGTGACCATCACTTCTCTTCCCCTACTCTCTAAATAGAAACATAATTTGATTAAGGATTTATTCTTCTACTGTTGTTGTTGGTCACTCCTCTCTATGGCCATAAGTAATTGATTTCTTTCAATAGGTATGAATTTTGGCCTTTTATTATTCTTCTAGTGCTGATCTTGTTTATTATTCTTGCTAATGCTGCTAACTTTGGCTTATTGTTTATCATTCTGCTAATGCTACTAAACTTTGGCCTATTGCTTATTATTCTGCTAATGCTGCTAAACTTTGGCCTATGTGATTCCTAATTTATTACTTTGTTTTGTTTCTTCAATTGTTGGTTTATTACTTTGTTTATTTGGTTTTGCTTTGTTAATAACTTTACTATGTATGTAAGCTATGTTTTACTTTGTTTGGCTTGTCTTTGTTTCTTCAATTATCATTTCGCTACTACTGCTTTAGGTATAATTTTATTTAGCTCATTATTAACAAATATTTTTAACTATTGTGATGGTAATGCTTCATGTAGAAAAACTCTTAAATTTTCTATACAAACACCTATCGTATAAAATACATTTTTCTTATGCAAGTTATTTGATATGAAACTAATTCTAGATTTTTTTTTTTGGCTCAAAGGATTTGGAAAAATAAAATCTAAAGTTACTTTAGCATGTATAACATTATTCTTAATAAAATATCCTTTTATAGAAAAATATATTTTGGGTAGAATGAAGTTCTTTTATGTGATTCACAATTATGGTTATTGATATCCTTTAAAAATTTTAAGGTGGAGTAGTATCTTAGGTTTCTTATTGCAGGGTCTGATGTTTCCTTTAAAAATAATAGGGTATGATATTGCTAAATTAAATTAGTTTTTCTTTGCTAAAATTCAATTATAAGCTTCTTATTTTGTGGCAAATTAGTTAATTTCCAAGTATGGTTAGCTTCTAAAGTTTGAACCTCTTATTGCATTGCATTAATCTTCCTTTCACCGTACTCTGCCTGTGCGATTTTGAATGCATATTTTAATTTTCAATCCTGGTTTTAGTTTATGTTGTATCTATGTCCATTTATTGTTTCCACAAGCTAATCATGGAGCTATGGTTTTGCTAAATTGTCTAATTTGTAAATTATTCTCTATTTCTTTCAATTATGGATCATATGCCTATGATTGCATGTTGAATCATTTTTTTATTATCTTTAACGGTGTTATTAATACAATTGTACTTAAATTCAAGATGTTTACTTCTGCCTCTTCAAAGGCTATGGCTAAAAGAAAAAAAATGCTGCTAGAAATAGCTCAGATGAGGGATGGCAATATGGTATGTATATGGATAAAACTTAAGAAGAGTTAAATGTAAATTTTGCAATAAAATTTTCATCAAAGGCATTTTTCGATTCAAGCACCATTTAGCTTGTACCCAAAAAGATGTAGAGCCTTATAAAAGTGTACCCGATGATATCAAGAAGCAAATAATTACTATTTTGATAAAAGTACAAAATTAACAAATAAAAAAAGAAAGCAAATTCATGACACTAGTGATTAAGAAGATGATGATGACAATGAGGTACAAAAAATTATGCCAAAGTAGAAAGGGAAGAGTACTTTAGATTCTTTTATAACGAAAGAGAATGATATAGTTGGAAGTACTCAAACAACCATTAATTATTTGATGAAAAAGGAATTAGGAGAAAAAGTATGTTAACAAATTACTCATTTTTTCTATGTTTGTACAATTCCCTTTAATTGTGTAAAGAATCCTAAATTAGCAAAAATGATGAATTAATTAGGAAGTATGGCTGTGGATTGAAACCTCCTTCTTACCATGAAATTAGGGATAAGTACTTAAAGAAGACAGTAGCAATGACTATTATTTGAGGGATATGAATCTAAATGGAAAAAAACTAGCTGCATTATCATGTCAGATGGATGGACAAATAAAAATAGGCATTCTATTTACAATTTTTTAGTAAATAGTTTGAAATGAATAGCTTTTTGACATCAATTGATATGTCTTTAAAACTATTAAGAACATTTTTAAGTTGTTTGGTGACATTGTAGAGAAGGTTAGAGAGGAGTACATTATTTAGATATTTCTTATCAGATTAGGACTCGTACGATTATTTCATGTGTCATAATGATGTGTATTAGAGTTGATCTCTCAATTCCAATATACTTAATAAAGGTGGTAAACTTAGGAATTTTTTTATGTCCTCAAATGTGGTCTTGTACTCCTCATTCCAAACTAACTTTTGCCCCTTTTGGAATTTTATAAAACAATGTTTCAACTCTTCCTACTAGTTTGGCTTTTTCTTCACTAGAATGCTTATATGACTTCTCTAAGGCTTAAGTTATATATTTTTAGAATTTTTATATGGGCTAATATTAATTACTAGTTTGTTTTAATTTTTTTTATAAAATGGATTGAATAATATAGTTTATTGATTAGCGGGTAAACCTAATTAAATTGTGATCAAATGAGTTATGGGTTTATGACACCTTTAGTGGACCGATATGGAAGGCGGTCATGTATAGGCTGGGTGGGCCTGTTAAATTCATTATAAATAGACTAAGTCCTTTCTCCTGCCTTCTAACCCTAACTCTAGCTGCTACACCTTAGTAGCCGTCTTGAGAGAAGGTCAATGACATGAAGACTTAGCTCTTGATTTCCATTCTTCTGATCTATGTTCTTGGTGTTTAATTCTAGTGATTGATATTATGGCTTAAAACAATATCGGATCTAATGCGCAAACAGATACAAAATTTATTACCACTTAACTATTGATTGGTGTTCTAAATTCATGTACTAGATCCTGAATAAATTCTTACATGTGATATTAGAGCATGAGATTATACATGATTTAGAACCCTAAATATTTTGTATTCTTATTAATTTGTGGCGGATAGCTATGACCTTTTTGGAAGATTTGGCCTATGTTCATCAATTCTAAATTGTTGATGACTTGACATCGTAGTTTGTGCAGCAATTTGTTGCCTCATATGTGTGATGGCTTCGAACAAAAAAAAAAAAGAGGATGATGGGCCGAGTAAGGGTATCCCGATAGTTGCTAGCCAATCATCATATCACATTTGATATATTTAATCTGCCTCTTCCAATTGTAACTGGCGTGCTAGCTTAGTTAGTTAGTGTGTCTTGCTAATGGTGCTGAGGTCGCAGGTTCGAAACCTACATTGCCTAATTGTTTAATGAAATTTTTTTTAAAACTCCAAATCAAAACAATGCCCACCGTGGGGCTCGAACCTGCGACCATAAGGCAGAGACCCTCAAAGGGCCTATATTGATCGTGTGCTCAATAGATTCAATATGCAATCTTACAAAGGTGGTGATATTCTTGTTGAGAAATAGACCATGAATAATATTTCTTATGCTAGTTAGTGTTGTTGGCAGTTTGATGTATGCTCAAGTGTGTACAAGACCGGATATTGCATATATTGTTAGTGTTCTTGGTCAATATGTAACTAATCATGGATAGGATCATTGGATAGCTGCTAAGAATGTAATGAGGTACTTGCAAAGGATTAAGGATTATATGCTTGTTTATAGGCAAGTGGATGATCTTGAAGTAGTGGGGTATTCCGACTCTGATTTTGCAGGCTGTCAAGATTATATGAAGTCCATTTCGAGTTATATTTTTATGCTTGTTAGTGGTGTTGTTTCATGGAAGAGTGTTACACAAACACTTACAACTTCTTCTACTATGTAAGCTGAGTTTATTGCTTGTTATGGTGCTAGTACACAAGCTATATGGATAAAGAATTTTGTTTCTAGGTTGCTTCTAGTTGATTCTATTGCTAGACCACTTTGACTCTATTGTGATAATAATGTTGCTGTGTTTTTTCTAAGAACAATAAAAGTTCGAGTGTTTCTAAGCATATGAAGATTAAATATCTTACATTCAGAGATTTAATGGAGAAAAGAGACATTGAGATTGAGTATATTAGTACTGATTTAATTTTAGCTGATCTTCTAACCAAAGGGCTTATGATGTGTTTGGTTAGTATGAGTTTTGTGCTTGTAATTGAATGTCTAAGTTAAATAATTTCGCTACATTACTTATTCATATATATATTTGTTTATATGAGTTAAGTATTTTATGGTTGTTTGTTATGCATATGTGCACATTCAAAAAATAAATAAATATACATACACACACACACACACACACACACACATATATGTGTGTGTGTGTGTGTGTGTGTGTGTATTTATTTCATAAAATATAAAAACACTATAATTAATATTGCCCAAGTGGGAGAATGTTAGAATTTTTATGTGAGCTAATATTAATTATTGGTTTGTTTTAATTTTTTCTATAAAACAAATTGAATAATATAATTTATTGATTAGTGGGTAAACCCAATTAAATTGTGATCAAATGAGTTATGAGCTTATGACACCTTTAGTGGGCGATATGAAAAAGGTCATGTGTAAGCCTGATTTAACATGGACCTATGATGGATGGGCCTGTTAAATTTATTATAAATAGGCTAAGTCCCCTCTTATGCCTTCTAACCCTTACTCTAGCTGTTACACTCATTAGTATCTGTCTTGAGAGAAAGTCAAAGAGAGGAAGACTTATCTCTTGATTTCCATTCTTCTGATATATTTTTTTAGTGTTTAATTCCAGTGATTGATATTATGCCTCAAAACAATATCAGATCTAATGCGCAAAGAGGTATAAAATTTGTTTCCGCTTAACTATTGATTGGTGTTCTGAATTCATGTACTAGATTATGAATAAATTCTTACATATATCTCATGTGCAAGTTATTGGTTGACCTTCATAATATCATTCCTATATTGGTTGGTATCTTTATGTGAACGTATATTTCTCGAGTTAGTTATTGGTTGCCTTTTACTTGATCGAATAAACTGCCAAGACTTCTCAAGCATCTGATATCGATCGACTTAGCAAATTAACTACTAATAATAATTATTAGAAGCATCCAAGCTTTGGGAGTTATTTGATCCATAGTTCTTTTTAGTGGCATCTACAATGACTTCTAAGTTTAGGTGATCTACATGAATGACGACGTTATTGAATCATTCAATATATTCCCTTAATGACTCTTTCATTTTACAAGTGAGTTTGTATGCAGATGTCAAATCTGGCATGAAACATTTAGGCAAGCTAGGAAAAGCTGGTTATAGATCCTTTTGCTAAATTGTTACCATTCTTGTGCCACTCTTTGGAGTGTGATAAAAAAAAAACCAACATAACACTCTGCTAGATTTAATTTGTAAAACTAAAGCTTGAAAAAAGATAGACACTTGACTTTTAAGGTTAGTTTTCCTCCCTATAATGTTGACATTTTTTAATTTTAATGGTACGATTTGCACCTAAATAGATAAATCAATCAGACTTTTATCTTTGATCCCAAAGTCCTCTTCCCACAGGTCCTTTTCGCATTTACAACATGGTTTCTTTTACATGTTTGTTTGTCCTTCCTATTAATTCGTACATATCCCTCTCATGGAATAACTATTACACACTACCTCTTAATGCTAGCTATGCTATCATTCTAAGAAAGGTTGTGTGATTCATCCATCGATCCCTAATCGGGACAACTATGTCTTTATCTTGCCTTCAGGCTAGGCAAGCTATTCCCACCTCCATTGGGACAATAATACTTTGAGGAACTATACCTATAAAAGACGTCATCATATTTTTTCTAGCTCATTATGCATTGCAGTCTTAAACTCATTTATATATGTAGATAAAAAAAATTAGAGATTGTGGCTTATTGTGACGTTGGCTCCAAAGTAAAGGGATTTGGGACTATAGTGGGACTTTTTCTATAAATTACTATTGGTGCCACCCTTTGATTCTTTAGGGGTCAGCATAAATAGTGTTGTTGGCCTCCACTTGAGCAATTGGTGTATTAATGTTTGATAAGCCAATATTTTAGGAACTTAGGTTCATTGTGCGGGACAAAAGTTCAAGAAAAAGAACAAAATATGAACTTTAAAGAGGTCAAAGCTTGATGCTACCACACCAGTTAATATTGGTAAAAGTTTACAAGGAACTGATTAATATGGTGCAAATAGCAAACAAAATGAAGTAACAATTAATCAACAAGCTTTTATGAGATAAAGTGAAGAAGAAAACTATATTTTATTTATTAGAGAATATGTAAAAACTGTCCAATCATAGATTACAAAAGCTTTTTGTGTAGAATAACTAACATTATAAAGATAAAAATATTATTCTATTTCTTAACAAATGTTGCTGGTCAAGCATATCGTTGGATTGTCTGGTAGTGTCTAGTAATTGATTCTATTAATCATTTGGTTATCATGATCATTTAAATAAGAATAATAATAGTCAATCCTCCCTTTACGCTGCTTTTCTGTGTATCAAAACCATGCATTGATATTTCCAGCTTCAAAGATCTCAAATTCATTTCTCATTTGATAGGATGAAGGGACCTCATACGCTTTATAATGTCTTGACAAAATCCCTTTTTCTTTTAAAAAAAGATCAAAGAAAGTCCAAAAGGATATTCAAATTAGTGGATGGAGGGTCTACCTATTATTTCGAGTATAACTTTAATAAGGCCTATAAGTGAAGTAATTAAAACAAATTTAGTATCAACCAAGATGGAGAACTCTCTAGAAAAATACCCTATGTTCGACCTAGATGATGACAGATCAACTAAGAAAGTGAAAATTCAATGGGGAATAGAGAAGACATCCGCAAAGATGTTACTTAGCCAAGGAAATGGAATGGATGTTTGAGAGAATGTAGGAGATGTAAAGAATACAAACATGTTAATGAACCAAACTAAACAGGGGGAGGATATTTGCATGGATAACCCTATAGAGGACACATAAGGGCATGAAGCTTAGATATCAAAGACATAGACATCCCTGTGACTTGCCATGTATTATACTTCCAAAAAAGCAAAGGGAAATTTGTCCAATCCATATGAATTCATAATTGTTGCTAGACATTAGGAAAACTATTGGCCATCAGGCTCTATGTAATAGGTTAAGAATGTTATGGGAAACATTATCGTATGTTATTACAAACATTAGAGATGATTATTATGTAGTAAATTTTAACAATAAAAGGGACAGTCAACATGTGTTACTTAATGGTCCTTAGACTATCATAGGTCACTATCTAATTGCCTAACCATGGTCTATAAATTATAGTACTACAGAGCCTAAACTCTCTTTATTTGTTATATGGGTCATGTTACCCAAGATGCCATTACATCACAAAAAAGTGCAAACATCAATTAGAAGACTTCTTGGGGTTGTGGTTAAAATTGATTATAACACGATCTGATTGTAAAAGGGGAAGTTTTCAAGGATTACTGTGGCACTTGATTTGTTTAAGCACTTCTGTAAAAGTTCATGCAAAAGGATAAATTGCAACTTATTCAACATAAAAACCTTCCTAGGATCAACTATGAATGTGGCCGTCATGGCCATGTTAGTGAATTCTACCTTTACAAGGATAATCATGGGCTACTGCTTGCAACCGGTGATCAATACAGAGATGCAAGTTGGGGAAGATAAAGCTAAATATGGTAATTGGATGATGGTAAGCAAAAATGGAAGAAGAAGGACCAATAAGGAATGGAATATTAGCCATAAAATCAAATGGGTTAAGGGGAGTAATAATAGATAGGAAGGATCTCATTTTGGTATATTAGCAAATCTTGAGCATGATAGACATGGGGATTCCAATATTGATGTGGCTAAAGGAATAGTTTAGTTAGGGGAGAAGAAGGACAACGTGCAAGTCCTAGTGTGAAAAGGACTCACATATGAATGGACTAGTTCTTAATGGGCCTAAGTCAGGTGATAGGCAAAAGGTGAAGGAAAGTTAACCCATGCAACCCAAGAACTAATTATCGGTTTAAATGGACTTTTGTGGCTTGTGATGACCACCCTTGAAGCATTTTGTAGTAACCTTTCACGATTGTGATGATGATGGGATGATAGTGAGGTAGTTTAAAATGGGAGAATTGTCCACCATAGAAGGTTCTTATAAGCCCCTTTACCCTATAAAGGTAGTTTATGGTAAAGGACTAATAATCAAAGGGTGAGTTAAAATTAAAAAACCAATATGCCTTCCACCATTTGAAGAATAGGTTAATGAACTAAATGACAACTGTTCGAGTTTTTTTTATGTTGCACATGTCGAGATGAGCTCTAATGAAAGGGAATGGGTGGACCTGCATATGGTGGATTAACATCATAATTTATGGATTTAAAATTTTTAGTGCAGGGGCAATAAATAGGGGTTTCATAGGGTGTTTAACATGCTTATCAAAGAGCATAAGCTATGTTTGGTAGTATTGATTGAGCCTTATATTAGTGGTGTGTGATACTATAATAGGGAGGTTGAAGTTTCAATACTCTTAGAGAGTGGAAGCGTGGGGTTTCTCGAGTGGCATTTGGGTTATGTGGTCTAGTGCTTTAGTAATGGAGGTACTAGTGAACCATAAACAATTCATTGATATAAAGCTTAAACTGCCTAATGTAGTTAGCTATTTATTCATGGGCATTTATGTGAGTCCTATTATGAGTTTTAGAAGCAAACTATGGTAGGAGTTACCTATTCTTCCCTTTATTAGTGTGATTCCATGGCTAGTTACTAGGATTTTAACACCATTCTACATTTGGATGAATATAAGGGTGGTTCACTAAGTAAAAATAAAGGTTACAGAGAATTTGAGTCTTGGATGAGGTATAGTGAAATGCTAAATTTGGTTTTCAAGGGTTTGATGTTCACATGGAGAAGGGTGCTTTGAGGGAACATGTTGATAGGGCAGTTTGCAATGATCAATGGCACAACTAGTTCCAAGAGTGTCTTATTTTCCATCTCATGCACATTTAATCAAATTAGTACTCTTTACTTATCCAAGTGGAACTGGTTATAATCAAAATGAGGAATATAACCCTATTTCGATTCTTAGCTCCTTGGTTACTGTATAGTTCCTTTAATAAGTTAGTTTAGTACTACTGGAGGGAACACTTGGCATTTGTGAATGCTTGTGCATTATTTAAGGGTAGGGTATGGGATTCTGGAGATATTAATCATAGGAAAAAGCTCTTATTGGCAAGGTTGAAGCATATACAAACAACACTAGACACCCATAGCTCACCTAACTTGATTCGACAGTTTTATATGAAAAGGAGCTCTATGGGTTTCAAAAGAGTCACTTTAGCTAGTGGATTTTTTAGGGGATAAGAATACTTCCTTTTTCCATAGACTTACCAGTCAATGCAGACATAGAAATAAGGCGATGATGCTAAAAGATCATAATGCGATTTCGATACTAAAAATGCTTGGGATAGTGGCTAGCTATACCAAAAAGTGTGAAAGTGATGTAGGTGGAGGGCATTATAATGGGTGGCAGATAATGTAATGAAGATATAATAAGGGTAAAAAGGGTAATTGAGTAGAGGATTAATATAAGATGTTTGACTACTGCAAACTAGACTCTGTTCTTCTCTCCACTGTAGCCTATCTTTACATTCTCTTTTGGATCTGCATTTTTAAAGTGATAGGATTGCATATTCAATGGACATTAGATTTTGTTCTTTTCTCCACCCCAGTGTCTCTAGGCACGCTATTATCTCTGTGCATTTTTGAAAGTTAAGGACTGCATATTTAAGGGAGATTTCTAGCGAATTTGAGCACTGAGTTTATTTCTTCTTCATGACATCAAAATATCAAGTAAGTGAAAAATTAAACGTTGTTTGAAGCTCAATTTGAGATAGATATGATATTAAATGCATTGCATGTGTAGTTTTATGAGTGTTGATTAGGAAAAATGAGTGCAGTTGCATACAAGTGTGTTGTGGTGAATTTCAATGATTCATTCTCAATTTGGGGTTTTGTTAGCGAACTTTGTGTTGTATGTGACATTTTAATAAATCCGGAATCAAACTCCCAAAATAATTTTTGGCAAACTAGAGGCAAACTAGACACATAATGTTAACATTCTTAATATACTGTTAGTTTTGAACAAAAAATCTGGAGTTAGAATAAGAAGCTTGACAAGCTGGTTTAAAGAATAGTATGAAGATGCGTAAAAAGGGTAGAATGATAGTGGAATTTGGATTTTGAATCATTTTGGAGAAGGAAATAATACCATCGCATTAATGATACTAATGAGAACTTATTTATAGTTTGGTGTTCATGAAAAGAGTGGTCTACAATTACACTCCAGATTTATTCGGTAATTAAAATAACTACTATTTCTGTAGGCGTTCATAAATTAATGTCAACTAAAAATTTTAAAACAAATCTCATAACTAGATATAAGTATCTACTAATTTCAAAAGAGCTCTTACTAGATATAAAGTTCACAATTGTTTTGATAAATTTTCATGAATCGATTGGATGGATGAAGCTCATATTTAACAATAGCTCCTTCAAAAATTAGGAGATATATATGTTAAGAACAAACGGCCAGAAGAAGGCTTCTATTTACAGAAAGAAAAAATGTAACATCAAAGAGATTTACAATACAAATTGCATTCAAGAAAATAATATTAAAGTCTTTTATCATTAAGTTCAAAACAAAATAGATACAACAGGAAATCAGACATAAATTCCATTGTGCATTGCTCAATATAGAAAAAGAAACAACTTATGCTTATACGTAACAATGATTTTGTCATTAAATCAGGTAAACAAATGCATTTGAGATGTCAAAGACAGAAAAATGAAGAAAATATCACAAACTTCTCTTCGAGTAGAAATTTCTGGATTTGACATCTATCAATGTTTCAAATGGTGGTGAATTAGAATCTTCTCCAAAATTAAATGGTCGAGAAAGTAATTTCTTTTTAATTCAAATGAGAAGTAATAATTGTTTAAATTTAATCTTGAAAAAAAAAGAGTAGTAGTAGACAGGGTCCCTGTGAACATAGATTATGGGCTCTAGGATGCAAGCTTGATGATGAAAACCACTAGGATTATTCCCCCAAAATACAAGGGGAATTGCAAAAGGAAGAAGAGCAAGGCCTTAGGAAATCTTAGGACAAGCCCCAAAACCAAATCGAAGCCCATAAAAGGTAAAAGCCCCAAGATAGCAGCCCAAGTTTAGTGGGCTATACAACCCACTAAACATGGCTATAGAGCCCTGCACTTGGTTGTATAGTCATGTCTTAAATCTTAACCCTTGGAAGATTTTGGAACTAGACCCCCTTAAACCCTAAGGTTATACAACAGATCAGAAAAACGGTACAATCAAACTCTTGGCTACATAACCCTCTGTGAAACCTTTATTCCAAAATATTCATGGTCTTTTTTGTGATTAGATGTAAACATCATAAAACCAAAACCATTCTAGGCCCTAGTTTACCCTTCTTCCTTTATAAAACTTATAACATTTGAAAAGGAGAGAGAGGCTTGGATAACCCTAAGGAAACACTACTAAAATCTCTTTACAAACACCTTAATATTTAGAAAACCTAAACCCTAACTCATTAACACTCAATCCCAAGGTAGAACAAGGTCTATTATCTTGCATTCGTAAGAATTCCATAGCATTATTGGAAGACTAAATCAAACTTTTGAGACTTTGAGAGCATAAGAACCATCAGAAGCATCTAAAGGAACCCCCCAACCCTCTTCTCCTTTCCCCTCCCAATCTTGGAAGGTTGTATAGACTTCATGCAGTCTGTATAACCAGCCTTGAGGGCTGTAAAACCATAAGTTAGTATGTACAATCCACTTTTGACTGAAGAGACATTGAAAATTTCACGTTCTTTTCATTTGGATTTCTTTATTTTTTTTAATTATTTTCAATGATTCTTGGGAGTTCCATTGACAGAATGGGGAGAGGTTTTCATCACTAAGGACCACCCTCAGTTAGATAATGAAACAATGTCTAAATTTTATGTTTATTTTTGTGATTATGCATGTTTCAAGACCTTGCATTAGCTTACTTTAGGCATCCTTGAATACTCAAGTTTCTATTTTGATATTGTTTTAGCAATGATCAAGTGAGGAACCCATCACTCCTATGACCTTGAGAGCTATGGTTGTGAACATTTTTTTTTTATCATATCTTTAAACTTGTCATTATACATATCTTTAACCTTGTGTTCACTTTTTGGCATATTGGCACACTAACCTTTCCAATAGTTAGATGTGCCTATGGTTGTTAAGCTCTTTAAGAGTAATTAAGAGGAGCGTTTATTAACCTTAAGATCTTTTTGTGATGATTTTGCCTTAAGACATCAATATCCTCTACGATGCTATTACATGTCATATTTCTCATTTTCCACACTCATGACTCATATACTTTACTTGTTTGATGGTTTAATACTATTGTATGTTTTGATGTGATGTTTATGGTTATGGACTTATAAACATGTTTAGGTTCCTTGACTTAGAGATATGATAAGATGTTGCATGAGTTTTGTTTCATTGGTTTTAGTGTTTTACTTGTTTGCTTTTTCTCATGATTCAATACTAACTTATGTACTTCTTTTGGGTGTAGGTGCTTATTTGAGATTAACCACATAAGATGGTCTTGATAAGCACTTTTTAGCTTAATCATGTGATGGATGATGATATACATGTACTCCTCAACATGATGCATGATCCCCATCCTCTTAAGATGATAATACATGGTGATGGATAATGCTATGCATGATACATATGACTCCCCCTCTTAAGATTGTTTATAACTTGATATGATTGATTGGATGGTACTAGGAACATACTTAGGGATGTTAACCAAACTAATTAATAACTTGGTTAAAATGGCAAAAGTGAACCAAAGATACCCGAAGGGTAGATTCTAATATTCGGCTGGATTCTAATATTCAAGCAGTTTAGGGGTGCGTAACCTCTTTCTTAAGTCTTATCCAATTTTCAAACCCAATCTCTAATGGGGTAAAAATGAAATGGACCTTCTAATTGACTTTGTTTTGTTTTAGATTTTGCCTTGCCTGGATTCTTGTCCTACTAAAGTCGGGTGGTGACTTCACATCTTCTGGGGATGATACTAATGTATCATCCCACCTTGGTCCCCCATTCACCATTTGGACAAAGGACTTCTAACTTGCATGGGGCTAAGCATCCCCTATTGATCAAAACATGTGCCACATTTTTTGGGTTATTACCAATATAAGATCTCCATCCTCTCGATCCCTTATTAGTTGATAAAAAGATAGAGTAATAAACAAGATTCCATTTGTTCTAGTGCGACCTTAAAATTTGTCTGATGCTCATAATGGTGACTCCATTTGCTAATTCACTTTGTCGTTTGAATTTGGTTATTGGTTAATCTATTTGCATTTATGTAGCCTCTATAATTCACCACATGCATTCGATTTGCCCTTAAATAAGTTGATGGTATCTCAAAACTTGATATTTAAGCTCCATTCAAGCTAAGGAGATGGTAAGAAGGGTCCATCACTCATAAGCCTTGCACCTACATGTATATCAAAAAAAGGGTTATGACAATCGTTCCTCAAGCTTATGGGAGCCATCAACTGCAACAACTGTCTAACTACTAGGCGCATGAAGGAGCTAATAGCAATTTGGAATAAAACACTCTCTTATATGCATTTCTTCTCTCAAGAAGGGTTGAAGTCCTTAAAGAGCACAATTAGGCATTCCTTAATGTAAATACCATGTTACCCCATTTCTCTTGATGTAATCACTCCTTTCATATAAATATTTGTATATTTCCTGTCCCACTATGTAAAGGGTTCTCATTTCTAATGTAAATACTTACATATTTTTTTTCCTTGCTAAAAGGATTCCCCATTTTCTTATACATAAGGATTCCCCATTTTCTTATACATACTCCCTTTTCTAAGTAATGTAAAAAAGTTTATTCTTATTGTACTTTTGTACTCATTTATGCATATGTTCTTTTAAGACTTTGACGCTTTTTGGTCCAAGGTGGTCACACACATTCTTAAACCCTCATTGGTGGAGGAATGAGACCACCCCTAAAAAAGAGCCTCTAGACCTCGCGTGTGGGAGGAATAAGGTTGGAAGGATCTTTTGCTAATAACTTGTGCATATCATGCATTTTTTACTTCTACAAGCATCATACTAATAACCCTAGTCTTACATCCATTACAACTCCATCCAAACCCTTATAGAAGATAAGGGGCAACCGATTTGTTAGAAAAAGTATGACACCAAGCCTGATCTAGAAATTTGAGCCATTGATGGAACCTACTATGCCTTCAAAGGTTTTAGAGAAGATGATGGCAGACTTTAGTCACAAGATGGAAGAGAGGATTGTTAAGGAAGTGAATAGATTTGTTAACGAGATTATAAAGAAAAGAGACGTGCCTACTAGCAAGAATGACAAAGGGAAAGAACTAATGTCATGCATTTTTTACTTGTACATGCATCATACTAATAACCCTAGTCTTACATCCATCACAACTCCATCCAAACCCTCATAGAAGAGAAGGGGCAACTGATTTGTTAGAAAAAGTATGACACCAAGCTTGATCGAGAGAGTTGGGCCATTCATGGAACCTATTATGCCTCCAAAGATTTTAGAGAAGATGATGGTAGACTTTAGTCACAAGATGAAAGAGAGGATTGTTGAGGAAGTGAATAGATATGTTAACGAGATTATAAAGAAAGGAGACATGTCTACTAGCAAGAATGATAAGGGGAAAGAACTAATAGAAGCACCCCATTTTGTGGTAATAGATGATGATTTATTTAGAATCAAAGAGTATCATGAGAGCAAAATGGCCAAATAAGTAGGGAGCACTACTATCGCTCTTGATAAACAAATAAAAAGTGAGAAGGAGAGTACTAGGTTTGATGACTTCGCTAAGCAATTTGAGAAATTTTAAAAGGCCTTGAGTGCTAAAGGTTTTGAGAAGGGAACCAATATTAAAGAACTACTTTCTCATAAGCCTGAAAAGCTTCCAACTAATTTCTATATGCCCGAGCTCTTGAAGTTCACGAGTACTCAAAATGCTAAGAATAATGTATGTTCATATGTGGTGGTCAAGCATTTAAGATGCCAATGGACACCATGTTAAAGCTTTTTAAGTTGTCACTGTAAAGGTTCACCAAAACTTTATACTTCAATTAGCCAAGGACTGTTGAGGAGGATTAGAAAGAATAAAAAAAAAAGCCTTTAGAGAAGCACTACACTTATAGATCATATTTCGAGGTCACTCTATAGGATTTGGAGTTTTTGAAGCAGAAGACCAGCAAAATCTTTAATAAGTGTATATGAAGGTGGAAGAAAATGACTTATAAGGCAACTGCTAGGCCAATTAAAAGGGGAATGTATGAATTATTTTTAGAGGGGTGTTTTCTTACATTGATACCAAAATTAGGGGTATGATGGTAAGGAATTTTGAGGGCCTTAGAGAGGTGGGTTTGCAAGTTGAGGAATTGGAATTTAAGTCTAAAAGACAATATCGAGGTAGAAAAAGTACCCATCCCAGCCTCAAGGTGAAGGAAATAAGATCATCGATGTGAATATAGTAAGGGATCTAAGGTAATTTACTAATTTAAGGATGCTTTTATTTAAGGCATTCGAAAGGCTATAGAAGAAAAGAGTGTTGAAACCTCTAGCACTAAGACCACCTCCTAATAAACTGATGAAGGAATATAATGCTAATGCTTATTGCACTTTTCACTAAGGAGCTAGGCATAACACTGATGATTATTCCAGGTTGAGACATGATATTCAGGACCTCATCAATAATAAAACGATTGTCCCACTAAATTCAGGGAAGCTAAGATTAAGGGGAAACCTTATTTTGAACTATTGTAATGTTCCACCTCCTAACTAAGGGCATTCATAATAGATTCTGGGATCCCCGAGGAAGTAGTTATGGTTGTCATTGAAAATGTATGAAAGGCTATTGTTGTTATGGTTTACACTATTAACCTGTGGGAGAGTTCAAGTGAGGAAACAAAAGACGCCAAAATGAAAAGGATGATTAAGCTATAAGAAGAGAGTGATGAAGAAAAACAAAGGGAATAAGTGAATCATTAACTTGAAGTGGGAAGTACTACTCTGATAGAGAGGTCCCTAAAAAACCAAAGGTTGAAAAGAAGGCAAATGAGTTTATTGTGAAGGAGAAAAAGTAAAAGATAACCTTAATGAAATTGTTGAAGAAGATGTCAGCTTAGATCAGTGTGTGGAACTTGCTTATCACTTTTCAAAACCATAAGATGGCTATGGTGGAAGCTTTGTCAAGCCTATTCATTTCTAAAGAGGCTACCCCATAAGATGTTGTTGCTTTGGTTACCCACGAGGGAAAGATCACCTTTTCAAATGAGGATTTGCCACTAGAAGGAAGGGACCACAATTTGGCCTTTTTTTTATAAGAGCCAAGGTGAAGGAAAAGTTCACTTTGAGTGTGATGGTTCATGATGGATATGGGATTAATATATGCCCTCTGAAGTTGTTGCACAAGTTTAGGCTATTGGAGAAAGACTGAAGGTGTTAGATAGCATCATTCGAGCCTATGATAATTGTAGGATGCCAGCCTTGAAAGTATTCAAGACCATGGTGAAGACTAGGATTATAGAGACAATAGTGGAATTTATGGTCTTGAATATCCCTATTATTTTCTCACTATTGTTAGGGAGGCCATGCTATCATCCATTAGAAGGAGCACCTTTTATGATGCATTAGAAAGTCAAAATCCCTTATAAAGGCAAGATAGTGAGCATTTGTGTAGAAGTCGAAGAGATTGTGTCAGCATTGAGTGTGGTTATTTTGCACCTTAGGGGATTTTAGGTTGTCATTATCATAAATAAATGGGTTGATCCAAAGGTAATGGGGATTATGAAGAACATGAATTTTCTGCCAAGCTAAGGGTTATGAAAAAATTCTACTAGTATGTTCGAATTTCTTAAAATCTAATTCAGACCACTTTAAGGGAACTTGGATACCATGATATAGGTTTGAAGTTATATGACTTCTTTATAAAGGAAAAAGGAATAGTTAGAGAGTTGAAGAGAAAATTACTGAAGAAGACGAAAAGCTAGCAGATGATGGTACTCTAGATGAGCTTGAGAGAGCCTTTTTTCATATGGGAGTTGGAGAAATGAGTTATCAAAATTATCAAGATTTATCATAAAAGGAAGAAGAAGAAGAAGAAGAAGAAGAAGAAGAAAAGGGAAAAAATGGCAAGTAGGTTGTAAAAGCATAGAATAGCAAAAAGTCAAGTCAGTCTGTAGTTTTATATGGTCCTTAATCTATATGGCATGTAAGGATAAAAAGAAGCTCACAAAGGAAGAAAAAGAGCAATATAGGCTGGAACAATATATTTAGGCCACATGTGAGGATCTTTTAAAGGGTAAGGTAAAGATGATGAGTCATGATGCACATCTTGTCAACTCAAAATGGGAGCATAAAGGGTTGTGCAAATTCATTGAAGGTACATATAGTGGCATGAGTCTGGCAAAAATTGAGAACATGATTGTGACTTTCATTGAGAATGTAGGTAATAGAGAGAGAAGTCAAGGTCGAGTATTAAGCAAATAGAGTTGGAAAAGGTAACCTTTTAGGAGAATTTCATGAAGATTGAGTAGGAGGGGCGGAGGGGGGGTGATCAATGAAGCAAGACTTTGAAAGGGTTGTTAAAGCAATGGTTGGTCTAGTGTTTGAGAAGGGAGCAAGTGTAGAACAGGTGGGTGACTCGAATATAGCTCAAGTGACTGATGTGGAAAGGGTTATGGATGAAGAAAAGACTAATGCCCATGAGACTTTTGCTGATTTACTAGAGGAAGCTGCTTTTCTTAATACCATTGACATTCTTGTCTCTAGTCTCTTTAAAGACGATGATGTATTTTTTTTTCTAAGTTTTAGGCAATGAATGACGAATTTACTTACTTGTGTGATGTGTTTTTTGATGGTAGTGTGTATAGCATGCATCATTTCATGAGCTTATTTAATATTAATTTTGTGTATACCACTGTTTTTAATTTTGGCGTATAAAAAAGTTTGAAAATCTTGCTCATTACTAGTGATGCCACACCAGAAGAGCAAAGAAAGTTTGAATAGCTACTTAGAAAGTACTAGAGGGACTTTGCTTAGATGTATACGGACTTACGATGGGTTGATAAGGGAATCACTGAAAATAAAAATTTGACTTACCCACACATGAGACCAGTAAGGCAAAAGTTGAGAAGAATGAGACCTAAATAGGCTTAACTGGTTAAAAAAGAAGTGACAAAGTAGTTGAATGCCAAGTTCCTTAAAATAGTTTATTATCTTAAATGGCTAGCCAATATAGTATCGGTGCCAAAGGAAGATAAGAGAGTAAGGATGTGCATGGATTATAGAGACCTGAATAAGGACTACTTAAAGGATGACTTTCCCCTACCTCATATTGATGTGTTAGCAGATAGTGTTATGATGTGTGTTATGTATTCATTCATAGATGAGTTTTTAGGCTATAATCAAATCCTTATGGCAATCACTGATAAGGTAAAAATGACCTTCATCATGAAATGGGGAGCATATTGCTATAAGGTAATGCCATTTGGGTGAAAAAATATAAGGACAATGTATCAATAAATGATGACAATTTTGTTTCATGACTTAATCCAAAAAGAGATAGAAGTGTACGTGGATGACATGATAGCAATGTCTGAGACAAGGGAATGGGATTTTGAAGCCTTGGAAAAGTTCTTCAAAAGGGTTAACGATTATAATTTGAGGTTGAATCCTAAAAAGTGCATATTTAAGGCCATGTTTTTCAAGTTGTTAGGACATATGGTGAGCTAAAAAGGCATCGAAATAGATCCAGAGAAGAAGAAGGTTATTCAGGACATGCTTGCACCTAAGACAAAGTATGAGATTTAAGGCTTCATAGGTTGTCTATAGTATATTAACAGGTTCATAGCAGGTTATCTATAATATTCAAGTTACTAAGGAAGGATCAATTGTTGAAGTGGAATGAGCAATGCCAGAGAATCTTTAAAAGCATAAAGGAGTATCGATCAACTCATCAGTGCTGAAACCCCTAAAGCAAGGGAGGCCACTGATTTTTTATATAATAGTAGAGGAGAGCTCTTTAGGGGCGATGTTAATGCAACAAGATGAAATAGGAAATGAATGCATCATGTGCTATCTTAGCAAGAAATTGCTTTCTTATGAGGAAAAGTATAATCAAGTGGAAAAGACCTGTATCGTATTAGTGTGGGCTATGAAAAAGTTAAGACACTACTTTCAATTATACTCCATTGAGGTGGCCTCGAAACTTGATCTAATCAAACACTTGCACAAAGCCCCTTCCCTGATTAGAAAATTGATAAAGTGGTTGATACTATTAATTGAATTTGATATCATGTGTGTGACTAAGAAGGTGATCATGGGTCGAGCAATCGTAAAGTATTTAGCACAATAACCTTTCGAAGAATAAGGGCTTGAACTTTCGTAGATCCTAAATAATGGATTAAGAGCAGTTGAACCTCAGGATTAGAGGATGTACTTTGCTGGATCGATGAACAAGAAGGGAACTGGTGTGGTAGTAATTTGATATCACTAGAAACAAAACTTTTCCTCGTGGTTGAGAAGCTTGACTTTAAGGTGACTAATAATATGGTCGATTATGAAGCCTGTGCATTTAGTCTGAAATTTTTTATGCAAATAAAGGTCAAGACAGCTGAGATGTTCAGAGATTTATTGATGGTTATCTCCCAAGTGACTGATGAGAAGGAGTTAAAAGAAGAACGGTTGAGATCATATTTGGAACATCTAAAGAGGTCGACACAAAATTTTCAAAAGAATCATATTTCATCATCTACTGCAAGAGGAGAATGTAATGGATGACACATTAGCAACTTTGGTTTCTACTTAGGGTTGGTTAAAGGTAATGCCAATGAAGTCGCTCATTACACTTAGGTTCGTAACGTCTTGTTATGTCAATAAAAGAATAATGTAAGTGTCGATGGAGAATTGTCCCTGGTACTACAAAGTGGAAATATACTTAGAGAGTGGGAAATACCCTAAAGTTATTGATGAAAAAGATAAGGATGTGATTCAAAAATTGGCATCATCATTTATAGCTTACGGTGGTGTGTTGTACAAGAACATACTAGGTGAGATTCATTTTAGATGATTGGTGGAAGAAGAAGTGGGCAGAGTCATCAAAGAGGTGTATGCAGTGATTATGGCCTCCACATGTGATGCAAATATCTAAGGCAAGCCCAAAGATCCACTTTAACTTTAAGGCCCAAGTACAAGGGAAAGGCTCAAAAAGTTTAAAGATGCAATTGAAGCATTCATGCAATAAGGAATAACCACTGGACTGGCCTTGGAAGAACAAAGGAAGTATGAATCGCAATTACATGGAGATGGCAACTTGGACTCTTTAAAGGAAGCTTTCAACTTGATCTATTGGAGCCCAACATACGAAAAGAACCATTAAAATTTGGCCAAGACACCTTTAGAGGCCTAATTCGGTCAAGTAATAATTGGTTGGCAATATTTTCCTATTCTTCCCTATTAGGACGAAATATCCTTCTAAACTAATTAGGAACTTTTGTTATTTACTTATGTACTAAACTTTTTTTATAATTAGGAAGAAATCTGTTGTATCTTTTAATAATTTTCTATTTAGTTTAGGAGTATTCTTATTTCCTAAATAGAATAGGTAGAATTTCGCTAAGCATGAAGGCTTAATTAGGAAGTGTTTCTTAGGATTTTCTAGAAATTTTGTAAATGTTATAAATAGCCCTTCTTGTTCGGTTAAATAAATCAATGAATGAAGAATATTTCTTTTAATAAAATATGTTTGTGAGAGTTAATTCTCTTTTTGAGTTCTTAATATGACTTGATGAGATAGTTAAGTGAGTTCTTAATAATTTCACAAACTTGTTTAATCCAGGTCTTAAATTACGTAGTTAATTTAAGATGGAGATTAACACCTCTTAAATCTTTATAATTATGGTTGCTAGAAGCAAGTTTTCTAGATGTCTAATTGATATTTAAGAGTTTATCTTATTTGATCTTTGAATTAAAACTTGAGACTTGTGCTACAAGTGAATAAGGATTCAAAAATCAATTTCGTTCATCTAATTTGGTATTAGAGTCAAGGTTGAATTCAAGATCAAAGGTATGTATCTTTTGTTTTCTTGCATTATTCTTAGTTCATCAATTCATAATCATCACCTTTATTCTCCAATTTGGCCACATCTCAATTCTTGCATTCAACTTTATTTCTTTTCATTATTTTTAAATTCGTTAGTCTTGTTTCATAATCAAATATTACATTATAAAAACTTAGATTCAATTCCATCAAAATCTCATACTTGTGCAAAAATTTCTTAAATTAAAAAACTTTGTAAAATTTTTGATTTCTTGTGTTTCTTCCATCTAAATTTGAATTTTCTCATCAATTAACCCTTTTTGTGTCCTTAATTGCAGAATTGAAGTGTTTGATTAAGAAATTCCTTAAAATTTAAGAGTTACCAAAATATTCTTAAATTAATGAAAACTTTATTTTAGCTTGTTTCTTGCAATTTTTTCATTCTTCTTCCTTCTAAATTATTTCTTTTTGTTACTAATTATCTTTTTGGTGTTTGTTGGTGTCTAGGGCCGAACCATATCTAAAAAATTTTAGGGAAGGTAAAATTATGAAAATACCCCTATAAGTTTTAAATTCGGCTTTCTTATGTTCTTTTGTGTTTTTAAGTTGTTTTTTATGATTCTTGCAATTCTGAGTTGGATTTACCTTCAAAAAGTTTAAAAAAAGGAAAAAGAAAAAAAGAAAAGAAACTAAGAATTGCAAAGGTGTTGTTTAAAATGAATTTTGAAATCCCATTTCTCATTCGGCCTAGGCACATTTATGATCATATTCAAAACACTAATTGTGTTCTTTTCAATTCCTTTGTTTTCTAAGTGTTTTAAAAACTAGTTTTTACTTGTTTTTGTTCAGTTTAAGATTCAGTTGATAGTAACTTAGTCCTCAAAGAACTTAAAGAAAAGAATCTTAAGAGGTAAAACACAAAGAGTGATGAGCTCATAAGAGAGCAAAAGCCAATGTTGAGTTAAACACAGGTGTGAGTGCCATCAATTGAGTGAAAACACATAAAAGAGTATTTGTGAAGATTTTCCTTTATCATTCTACTAGCCACGGTAGAACCTCAAAATGATCCAGAGTGGAAGTTGTTTATGAAAGATATGCAAGATACTATGGCCCTTATGCAATAAGACTTTAAAGAGGTGAAAGAGTAACTTGGAAGCATTCAAAATGCCTCCAATTTCAACAATATCCACACCCATTTTAGATAATCAAAGCATGTCAAATTCATCTATGATAAGGAGGAAAATGATTTACATGAAGAAAATTCTTAAAGATCAAGCACGTAAGATAGGAATCTTAGTGGCATAGAAATGAATATTCCTACCTGCAATGGCAAAGGTGATCCCAAGGAATACCTATCATGGGAAAAAAAAGATAGATTTTGTTTTTGATTGTCATAACTATAATGAGGAAAAGAAAGTTATGCCTGATGTTGTTGAGTTTATAGATTATGCTCTTTTTTGGTGGAATCAATTAAAATATACTAGAAAAAGATGTATGGATGATCCTATTTATAGTTGGGAAGAAATGAAAAGAATTATAAAAAAAAAGACTTATACCTAGCCATTATTATAAGGATTTGCTTAACAAATTGCAAAAGCTTATACAAGGTGGTAGGAGTATGGAATAATACTATCAAGAGCTTGAGGTGACAACAATTTGGGCTAGAATTCAAGGATCCATGGAGTAAACAATGGCAAGGTTTCTTGGTAGGCTTAACAAAAACATTGCAAATCAAGTGGAGATGTACCCTTATAACGACTTGGACGATTTGTACCATTTAGCCTTTAAAATGGAAAAAACAACAAAGGGGTAAAATTTCTAGGTCCAATTTCTCTTCTTTTTTTTTTTTGGTACTAACAAGTTCAAAGTTGGTGATAAGTTTGTTAGTGCACCTAAGGTCAAAATACCTAAGAAAGAAGGAATGAAGACCAACTATCCAGCCAAGGCAGAACCAATAATATCCAACAAGGCTAGCCTAATAAAGTGTTTCAAGTGCCATGGGAGAGGACACATGGCCAATGAATGCCCCAACAAAAAGATCATGGTGCATAGAGATGGTGAAATTACAAGTGAGGATAAAGATGAAGGAGTAGAAAGCGACCTCGAGATGCCTCCATTAGAGGATGCTAGTGTTGTAGACAATTTTGAGGACCCTAATGAGGTAATAAGTAAAGAACTTTTTGTGACTAGACGCTCTTTAAATGCCCATATTAAAAATGATCAAGAGCAAAGGAAAAACATTTTTCATGCTAGGTGTAGGATTAATGGCCACTTATGTCTTGTTATAATTGATGGGGTAGTTGCACTAATGTAGCTAGCACTTATCTTCGTTGAAAAGATGGGATTGCCAACCTTGACACATCCTAGACCTTACCACTTGCAATGGTTAAATGGGAATGCAAAAATTAAGATAAACAAGCAAGTTAGGATTGCCTTTACAATGGGCAAATATAACGATAAAGTTTTATGTGATGTTATACCTATGCAAGCTAGTCACATGTTTCTGGGGCGTTCATGGAAGTTTGATAGGAGGGCAAAACATAATGGGTTTACTAATGTGTATGAGTTTGATTTTGAGGACAAACACATTGTACTTTGTTCTTTATCTCATTTTCAAACCTATAAAGATAAAAAAATCTTAAGAGAGAGAGAAAGTGTGCATAAACAAGAAAAAGAAAAATTAGTGTGGTAAAAGGAGAGTAATGAGAAAACCAAAGAGGGGCGTGAGATTAAAATGGTAAAAGAAGAACAAATAGAGGATGGCCAAAAAAGATGAGAGGGGCATGCAAAAGAAGAGGGTGTGAAAAGAAGTTTTGAAGTAAAAGACAGAAGTGAGGAAAACCTATCTAGCCCAAACACCCATGTTTTATATGTTGTACAAAGAAGCTTACTTTTCTTCTAACCACTTAACGGTTTCTTTACCTAGTGAGTTTGTTTCTCTTTTATAGGATTATGATGACTTATTTCCTGAAGAGATGCCTAAAGGATTACCACCTTTGAGAGGGATAGAACATCAAATCGACTTCATTCCAGGCTCTCAAATTCCAAATAGGCCAGCTTATAGGAGTAATCTCGAGGAGACAAAAGAGATTTAATGGCCACTTAATGAGCTAATGGAGAAAGGTTTGATAAGGGAAAGTATGAGTCCTTGCACTATTATGGTTTTACTTATACCTAAAAAGGATGAAACTTAGAGAATGTATGTTAATTATAGGGCTACAGATAAGATAACTATCAAATATAAACATCTTGTTCCTTGGCTTGATTATATGTTTGATACATTGCATGGAGCTAAAATGTTTTCTAAAATTGATCTTAAGAGTGGATATCATCAAATTAGGATGAGGAAGGGAGATAAGTGAAAAATTGCTTTCAAAACAAAATATGGTTTATATGACTAAATGGTTATGCCTTTGGTTTGACTAATGCACCTAACACTTTCATGAGATTAATAAACCATGATTTATGAACCTTTCTTAGTAAGTTTGTGGTTGTGTACTTTGATGAGATACTTGTATATTCTCAATTTGTGGAAGATCATGTTAAGCATGTAAAGTTAGTTTTTGATGCTTTGAGAAAGGAAAAGTAATTTGTTAATCTTAAAAAGTGTTCTTTTTTGTACAAACAAAGTTGTGTTCCTAGGTTTTGTGGAAATTGAACAAGGGTTAAAACTAGATGAAGACAAGATCAAGGCTATAAAAGATTGGCCTAAGCCAAAGAATGTTGGAGATGTGCATTCTTTCTATGGCTTGGTGAGCTTTTATAGGCGGTTTGTCAAGGATTTTAGTACCATAGTTGCACCACTAGCTGATGTGATAAAGAAGAATGTTGGCTTACAATAGGGAGATGCATAAGAAAATACTTTTTCTTTACTTAAATCTAAATTAACTAGTACACCTTTATTGTCATTGCCTAATTTTTCTAAGTCCTTCGAAATTGAATGTGATGCTTCAGGTATAGGAATTGGAGTCATGCTCATGCAATAAGGAAAGCTAATTACCTATTTTAGTGAGAAACTTAATGGAGCATCATTGAACTACCCAACCTATGACAAAGAGATGTACGCTTTGGTAAGAGCCTTACAAACATGGCAACACTACCTATTGCCTAAAGAATTTATTATCCATACTGACCATGAAAGTTTAAAGTACCTAAAAGGGCAACAAAAAAGATGCCAAATGGAGTGAGTTCATAAAGTATTTTCCATATGTCATAAGGTACAAATAAGATAAGGATAATATTATGGCCGATGTTTTATCCCAAAGGTATATGTTTTTTTCTACTTTGGATGCTAGTTATTAGGATTTGAATACATCAAGGAGTTGTATGAACAACACAACAACTTTAGTCGATTCTATGTTGCTTGTGAAAAAGTTTCTTATGAACAATATTAAAAGTTTGATGGGTTCTTATTCAAGAATAACAAGTTATGTGTGTCTAATTGTTCCTTGTGTGAATTGCTTGTGAGGAAAGCACATCGAGGGGGATTAATGGGACATTACTTTAGATATTTTGTATGAACACTTTTATTGGCCAAATATACGATTAGATGTTCAAAAGATTTGTGATAAATGTGTTGCATGTAAACAAGCTAAGTCTAAATCTAAACCACATGGATTATACATGCCTTTACCTATTCCTAGCATACCTTGGGTTGATATTTCAATGGACATTGTTTTGGGTTTACCTAGGTCTAATAAAGGTAATGATTTCATTTTTGTTATGGTTGATAAATTTTCTAAAATGGCACATTTTATTCCATGACATAAAATTGATAACGTCATTAATGTTGCAAACTTGTTTTTCAAAGAAATTGTGAGATTGTATGCCTAAAACTATTGTTAGTGATAGGGATACAATATTTTTGAGTTTATTTTGGAAAACTTTGTGGGGAAAGTTGGGAACTAAGTTACTGTTTTATACTATTTGTCACCCCTAAACCGATGGATAAACTGAAGTTGTGAATCAAACTTTAGGACAATTATTGCGAATGATGATTAAAAAGAATTTGAAAACATGGGAAGAATGTTTATCACACATTGAATTTGCTTATAATCATAGTGTGCATTCATCTACTCATTATTGTTCTTTTAAAATTGTTTATAGGTTAGCTCCTTTGAGTCATTTGGATTTACTTCCTTTGCATATGGACATGAGATTATATGGAGATAGGAAAAAGAAGGCAAAATTGGTTAAGTCTTTACATAAGAAGGTTCACATGAACATTGAAAAAAGAAATGAACAAGCTGCTAAACATATTAATAAAGGGCGTATAAAACTTGTGTTTGAACCTAATGATTTGGTTTGGGTTCAGGAAAGAGAGATTTCCCAATCTTGGAAAGAGCAAACTTAACCTTAGAGGCATTAGACGTTTTCAAGTTTTAGAAAAGGTTAATGATAATGTGTATAAGATAGATTTGCCTAGTGAATATAACGTTAGTGCTACTTTTAAGTTTGTTGATTTATCTCCTTTTGACTTTGATTAATGCATTGATTCGAGGATGAATCCTCATGAGGAAGGAGGGAATGATGTAAATATTCAAGACAAGCCTAAAGATCAATGCCAACTTCAAGGCCCAATCACATAAGAAAGGCTCAAAAAGTTTAAAATGCAATTGGAGCATTCATGTAATAAGGAATAACCATTAGACTAGCCCAAAAAGAACAAAGGAAGCATGAAGCCCGATTACGTGGAGATGACATCTTGGACTATTCAAATAAAGCTTTCAACTTGATCTATTAGAGCCCAACATATGAAGAGGCCCATTAGTATTCGACCAACACACCTTTAGAGGCCCAATTTGGTAAATTAATACTTAGTTAGCAAGATTTTCCTAGTCTCCCCTATTAGTTTGAAATCTCCTTCTAAACTAATTAGGAACTTTTGTTATTGACGTATGTAAAAAACTTCTTTTATAATTAGGAATATATTTGTTGTATCTTTTAGTTATTTCTTATTTAGCTTAGGTGTAGCATTTTTTTCTAAATAAAATAGGTAGAATTCAGCCAAGCATGAAGATCTAATTGGGAAGTGTTTCTTAGGATTTTCTAAAAGTTATGTAAAGGCTATAAATAACCCTTGTTGTTCAGCCAAATGAATCAATGAATAAAGAATATTTCTTTTAGCAAAATCTACTTATGAGAGTTAATTCTCTTATTGAGTTCTTAATAGGACTTGGTGGCATTGTTAAGTGAGCTCTTAATAATTTCACAAACTTGTTTAATCTAGGTCTTAAATTACTTAGTTGATTTAAGGTTAAGATTAACACCTCTTAAATCTTTATAATTCAAGTTACTAGAAACAAGTTTTCTAAATATCTAATTGATATTTGAGAGTTTATCTTGTTTGATCTTTGAACTAAAGCTTGGGACTTATGCTACATACAAATAACAATTCAAAAATCAACCTAGTTTGTATCAACATGAGTGGGAAGAGATTGACGAGGAAGGTTTTATGTATGGGTTATTATTGAACTACTATGGAGCAGGATTGTATTCATATGGTTTGGAGCTATCACAAGTGTCAAGTTCATGACAGTCTCAATCACTTGCCTCCAATGGAGTTATAAAATCTAACCTCACCATGGTCATTTGCAGCTTGAAGCATTGATGTGATCGGAGAAATCAAACTAGCTTCCACAAGGGGTATAAATACATCATGGTCATAATGGATTATTTTGAGGTTAAGTCTTTTTGTAAGTTGGAGGAAAAATAGATAGTTCAATTCATCAAGAAAAACCTCATTTGTCATTATAAAGTGTGAGACACATCATTATGGATAATAGGATTCATTTTCAAGGTGAGCCAGAATAATCCTAGAAAAAGTATGGAGTTTAAGAAAACTCTGTTAAAATCTCTCTACAAACACCTTAATACTCATAAAACCCAAACTTTAGCCCATCAATACTCGATCCCAAGGTAGAACAAGGTCTCTTGTATTGCATTTCTAAGCATTTCATAGCATTCTTAAAGGATCAAATCAGACTTGTGAGCTTCAGAGGACAATAGAACTATCACAAGCATTCAAAGGAACCTCTAGTCTTTTTCTTCTTTCCCCTTCTTTTTCTTCTTTCTTTTTCGAAAACCCAATCTTGGAAGGCTGTAAAAACCATAAGTTAGTTTGTACTACCCACTTTTGACTAAAGAGACATTACAAATTTCACTTTGTTCTCATTTGGATTTCTTTATTTTTTTTAAACTATTTTCAATGATTCTTGGGAGTTCCATTGACCGAATGAGGAAAGGTTTTAATCACTAAGGACCCTCATTCAGTTAAATAATGAAACAATGACAAAAATTTAAGCTTATTCTAATGATTTTGTAATTTTCAAGACCTTGTATTATCTTACTTCAGTCATCCTTGAATACTCAAGTTTCTATCTTGATCTCGTTTTAGCAATGATCAAGTGAGGAACCCATCACTCATATGACCTTGAGAGCTACAGTATGGTTGTGAACATTTTTATTATATCTTTAAACTTGTCATTATACATATCTTTGGCCTTGTGTTCACTTCTTGGTAGATTGGCATGTTAATCCTCCTAATGGTTAGATGTGCCCTTGGATGCTAAACTCTTTAAGAGCAACTGAGAGGAGGGTTTATCAACATTAGGATCCTTTTGTTATAATTTTGCCTTAGGCCATCAATAACCTCCAAGACATCATTGCATGTCATATTTTTCATTTTCCACATTCACTCACATACTCTACTTGTTTAATGGTTTAATTCTATTGTATGTTTTTCATGTGATGTTTATGGTTATGGACTTAGAAATGTGCTTAGGTTTATTGACTTGAAGATATGGTAAGATGTTGCATAAGTTTTGTTTAATTGGTTTTGGTGTTTTATTTGTTTGCTTTCTCTCATGATTGAATAATAACTTGTGTGCTTCTTTTGGATGTAGGTGTTTATTTAAGATTGACCATGTTAGATTGTATTAATAACCACTTTTTTAGCTCAATCATGTGAAGGATGATTATATGCATATACTTTACAACATGATGCATGACCTTTATCCCCTTGAGATGATTATGCATGGCGATGGATGATGATATGCATGATACACCCTATGTCATAATGCATAACCCACCTCCCATTGGGATTCTTGATGACTTGATATGATTGATTGGATGGCACTAGGAACTTGCCTAGGAACATTAATCAGACTAATTAATAACTTAGTTGAAGCCAAAGTTGCTTGAAGGCTGAATCCCAATATCCAAGCAGTTTGGGGGTGTCTCACCTTTTTCCCAAGCTATACCTAATTTTTAAACTCAATCTCTATGGGATAAAGATGAAATTGGTCTTCTAATTAACTTAGTTTAGATTCAAATTTAGCCTTGCGTCGATTCTTATCCCAACCTTAGTCGGTTGGCAACTCCACATCTTCTGAGGATGATACCAATGAATCATGCCCCACCTTGGTCCCTTATTGACCAATATTTAGACAAAAGGCTTCAAACTTGCATGACATCGTAGGATTAGAATCTGCACTAGTAAAATGGTTATAACTATGGCGGTGGGCCTAAGTGTCCCTAACTTTGTCTAAGAAATGCTAAGATAATGGACCCTCAATAGAAGAAAGAAGGAAGTCCACCCTATGCTAAGGAGCATTAAACTAATGATGCATTTTGGCTTAATCATATAAGGTATCAGATGCCCAAGTAGGGATGATCACGTAGTCCTCATAGGTCCTCAGAGAAACTCGTGAAAGCCTCCACCATGGGCAAGTCTAATAAATGTTAAGCAGTGATATTAGATATCCACTCAGTCCACTTGTCCTTGGTACCTACAGGCCTCAATAAACTATGATTCACATGATGATGTAGTAATAGAGTCTCGCATCCACTGTGGGGGCAACCTATAAACCTAACCTCTCTTACAACCATATCTAAAAAAAGAAGGAAAAATGAAATAGAATATTGAGCTTGTTAGGTTGAAACCCTGAAAGAGCGGCCTAAGAAAAATGAGCAACTCACTAGATTGAAAACCTGTAAGGGCAATCCAGGTAAAAGTTAGGGCAATAAAAATTAAAATTAAAATAAATGGCAAGAATAAAGGTTGTGGAAAAATTCATACCTAAAGCAATAATAGGCTACTAAAAAAAGAATCACTAATACCAATGGCCACCTTGTCTAGGTTTATGATTATCTCACCCAGAATCATTGAGAAGGGAGTGTTCCCAGACTCGGCTTCATCAAGTAAGGTAAAACTTGCAAATCAATAGTCTCATCATTTCTCTCTAAAAGTAACTCACCCATCAAGATAGCGACCACAATACGGGCTTGAGTTGGCTGAGCATAAGCTCTAAAAGGATAAAAAGTAAGAAAAAGGGGCCATCAAAATCTTCTCCTCGCCTAAAGTATACCTAGGCACCTCATCGTAGCATAAGTCAAATAACTATATCATTTTCTAGATGTATGGGTAACCTAACTATGTCAAAGCAATACAATCTAAAGCCATGACTTGATAATTAAGAATAACATTGAATTCTTCTAATAAAGGTAAATGTCAATGTCTCTAAAATGGAAAGAATGAGTAGTAGAATCCCACAAGTCATATACTGCCTATAAGAAATCCATTTCCAAATAGATGGAAAAAAGGCAGTAGAGAGCCTTAAGGCTCCCCTAAGTAGGTCAAACCAAATTTAGGATGGGAAAGGCCTTAAAAATGCCTTAGCCATGGTTAGGATGTGAGAAGAGTAAGTTTGAACAAGGAAATCATGGATGGTTATTTATAGAAGGAGGAAAAGATGCTTAGTGTTTTACAGTTGTAAACAGTGGTCTATGGTTATACAAACCACTTAAGATGTTTGTACAGACTGCTCGTAGTCTATACAAAGAACTTAATGGTATGTACAGACCAATCTTCTTAGGAAAATTAGGTAGAATCCCCTATGCACTTTAAGCTTGAAAGTTATTTTTTACCTGCTTCAAATCACATATATATGTTTGAAATAGGATAAAATAATTCAATTATATATTTAAAAGACAAAATTGGAGTCAGAATCAAACTCATGCATTTATACTAAAAAAACACTAGAGTTTGGTAAAAAGAGAGGTATAATCACCTCAGTGTGTCCTAAAAAGCAATAAGGCTTTCAAAATATCCTTACAATCATGATAAGAAGCATCAACAATGTCCAATGAATGTGAGTCCTAAAAATCTTAAAGCATTGGAAGGGCTCAATCTCCTCTACTCCTAAATGTGATCTCCTCAACATCCCTTCCCTCTCATCAGAGTTAAAGTCTTCAACAACCGCTTTTATCATTGTCTCAACTTGGGCTTAGCTGATGCCAAGTGTTACTTTGTGTCCCAAAGCTCTTGAGTTAGGTGCTAGACTATCTCTTATAAAAAACATGAGGGTTAGGATGGATAGGACACCTATCACACATACACAATAATGAGCATGCATATATGTTTTATATATCATGAATTATTACTAACCTGCATAAATCGAGTGTGTTATATCACTGCCCTTTTTAAGGCGGCAATCAGTCTACCATGGCCTCGACCTAGACACAAAGGGTTTTCAAGAACTAAATAAAGCACTTTAGAAATAAATATTCCAACAATAATAAATTACATAAGAATGTAAGTGAAAGATACTCATATGGGTGATCTCTACTAGCATGAAGGTGCAGGCCAACTAAGTGATCTGTAATGACATCATTGACCAAGTCAAGGATTCCATATAAGACTTAACTTGACCATCATAATGGCCTCCAACCTCCTATAGGAGCACTAGTCTGACCTTCTTACAGCCCCAATTAGTAAAAGCAGTCTTAGTTGACCTCTGCTCAGTATGTGCAATCATCCTTTAAGTCTTGTGATGCAAAACCATACCCTCATATATGCCTTGTGATGTAATAATGCGTGAATTGCCACCTCTATCATCGAGATCATCCCAATGAGAGTTCCAATCATCCGGGTCTGATATGCAATCCTATCAGTGACAAGTTGCTGCCCCGACATGAATCACAAGGCCACTTGAATGTCAGCCTCCTCCTATATATCTGCCGCCAACCAAAACATATTAGAAGGCAGATGTAGAGGGATTGGACGAGCATCTAACCCCTTACACCATTGGAGAATCTGCTCCCCTATATGATATTCCCATTAAGTGGGCTTACTAGCAAGTGTAGGGCCTATGCCACAACGACCTCCAGCTGCCAAGTATCAATAGGCTCCCTCCAATCTAGGCATAGCTATAAATAGAATAAATAGTCATAAAACATCACTATAAGTATAAGACCAAAATCCCTAACTAACATACCAAGATTAATAATTGCCTTCTTTATAGGAAAATTGTACTTGTTCTAGGGTATAGGTGTTCAAATGCGCACATTTGATTTCCACTAAGGATTCCTATTGGCGAGCTGCTCTCCATCTCATGGCCCTAGGATAATAGCCCTCCATGTCAGACAAGGGATTGCTACCCTAAAATAGGCCTAACTCCACCACCCAAGCCTATTAATAAAGCATAATGCCAGTTTAAAATAACTAAAAAAGGATAAAATGGACATAATAAAGGGTTCACAAAATGCTTACAATAAGCACATGCCTTACCTCTACCATGAAAGAGTGCCCTTTGTTACATTGATTTAAGAACCGACATAGGTAAGTCAATTACCAAATCCCTAGTCAAAGTGATGAATAAGCCCTAAGTCCTCCATAGCTGGCAGTAAGTAAATCTCTATCACATGTGATAAGTTCGTAAATAGCATCCCCAATAAATTGTAAAGGAGGAAGCAACCTGCCATTTGGTCCACCACCTCTTATAGGTAATCCTCATATGCAATAGGAAAGCCATCTTTTAAGCTGGACCACTCAAAAGAGAGACTCGACTTCATCTTTGGGATGCATCCTAAAAGCCGAAGAATGTAGTACCTCTGTAGCATGGGCTCGTGCAAGCTAGAGTCACTAAGGAGAGGGATCCCTACAAACTTAATCCTCGTCATATATATGAAGTCCCTAGGCATGATCATCACCTTTTCAATCAATGATAGATGGAAGGTATGGGTAGTGTCCATCCATTGCTCAACTAATGCCTACATCATGGTAGAGTCAATCCGTGTGGCCTTCTCTAGCAGCATCTAAAGAAACAACGTTAGTTCGGTCTCCTTCAAGCGAGCAAGGACCTAGAGATGGAGCTCCCTAAACCAAGCACCAGCTGGGCCAAATTCACCACCTCCTTTGTTGAATGAGTTGTTTCTCTACAAATAAGAAAGGAAAGGAAAAGATAAAAGAAACGCAAGGGTCATTCACAAATATGCAAACCAGCGCATTTAAAAAATAAAATAAATGAATAATAATTATAGTATATGTATAATATCGTGGAAAATCACAAAGGTTAAATTCCTAATTATATAAGAGTCTAAGTCTGGTTCAATCATCATACAAATAGATAACACGAAATAAACTGAAAAGTCAAGTTGAATAAGTTAGAATAATTCTTTATCTCAGGTATGTATTTCGACCTTTTCTTATTTCTCTATAATTAGTTTCATCAATCTTTTGTAGGCTTTCAAAATTGACATGGATACACAAATTGGGACGATAAATCAATCTACAGGGAGTAAGAAAAATTAATTAATTTCAAAAATTAAAAAGTTAAGTGTCCTAACTAACTCCAAATGTTTTGAAACTAACCGAGTGTTTGCATGCAAAAAATAGAATTTAGGGCGGTGCCTAAAGTCTACAATGTTGAAAGGGAGGATAATAATAATAATAATAATAATAATAAAGTCCAGAAGTAAAAAGGAAAAATAAGAACCTAGCACACCTGAAGCTACCCCTGCTAGGACTACTAAGAGACAGTATAGGTTGTAGACTGTCAGTATATCATAGCACCATTCGAAGCCGACCGAAATGATCTTAGGGGTGGCCACCTTCAGAGGGTTTACCCCTGAAAAACTCCTAGTAGCCCATAACTGCCTTAAAGCATCGTAAAAGTGACATCTTCACTGAAGAACTCCTTAAAAATATCGAACATCAGGTCATCATCACCAACTATCATGAAAAATCTAAGAGTAAAGGGGACCTTATATAAGAGATGTAGTCTCTATGGATAAAGGTGGTTTATACCGACCAATCCTCATGTTACGGAAGTCCCCCTATCAAGTTGGTTATGTAGACAACATAATTGTTTGTACTACCTACTACAATTGGTAAAGCCAAAAAAGGAAAAATGGAACTCCTAGAAGAATTACCAAAATGCCCTTAATATTACCAAAGCTTGAAAAGCTAATTCAACCTTTCAAATTTCCAATTAAATTACCAAAACACCCTTCAATGATAAAATTGACCTTCCTAAAAGGTACCAAAAGAATTCTAAGAGGAAGATTCATATTCTTATAGCCTTCCACACTTCCTAGCGGCATTGTTTACATGATTTTGGCCCAAACCCACTTCTTTTAATAAGAATACACCTTCAAAATAGCAAAAAGAGTTATAATGACATGAATTTCTTTCTAAAAGGCCAACAAAACCACAGTGAGATAACAAAACACTCTAATATGCCATAAAGGCATTTCAAACACAAGACCATCCCTAAGGCAACCCTAAGCCTTAGCAACCAGTTAGAAGGATTAAGACATTTCTAAAAGATTCAAGAACATTAATAGGTGCAGAAAATGTTCATAAATACACAGACAATCAATTACCCTCTTGAAAATTATTAGAAACATACAAAACACAGTGATACCTACTAGAAGAGCTATCAAAACCTATTCAATACCTACTAGAAAGCTATTGAAGCAACCAATACTTGTTTGAGAGTTGTTTGAAACATACATAACACACTAGTATCTGCTAGAAGAGGTATTAGAACCTAATCAGTACCTGCGAGAAAGCTGTTGAAACATTCAATACCTATTTAAGAGTTATTGGCCTAATGCACTAAGAAGGGGGGTTTGAATTTGTGGGAGATTAAAAATTAAAGAGAAAGGTTTAAGTGTTTAGAGAGTTAAGAAGGAGAACAGAAAATGAACACAAGAAGTTTATAGTGGTTTGGATGTCAACAAACTCTATATCCACTCCTCAATTCTTCATAATTGGGTATCCCACTAAACTAAACTAGTGTTTTCAAGTTTACAGCTAACTTATACAATTTGTGTCATTTACACAAAACCTTTACAACTTGTGTTTTTAGGCTCACATAAAACCTCTCATAATTTTTATTTCTAAACTCACACATAACCTTTACAAAAGTTTTAGAAGTTTAGGCTAACTCTCAACCTAGTGACAAAGGTGTTTAATGCTCACACCAAGCAATCAATAACACATAAAGAAGAGTAAGAAGAATGAGTAGCACATTGGCAAGGGTTTGGTTACAGTAAATGAAATTCTCTTGTATTTACATTAGTTTGGTACAGTATTTATAGGCAACAACCACTAAAGAAACATTACTCAAAAGCTATCACAAAATCTCCAAGTTATGCTAAACAGATTTTGCATTAAATGCTTGCCAAGCAGAAGTTGCAGTCGCAACTGGCATTTCGCGGTCACACATTTTCAAGTTGCACTGAGGGGTCAAAAATCATGGCAGAGAACCTTGTTTTATGTCTAACTGTTAGTCCATGTGCCCTTCACCCATTGGTTATCTAAGAAATATAGTCGTTGTGTTTAACCAACAACTCAAAGTTGTAGTCGCAATTAAACTTCCTCTTGGGCTGAACTGAAACTACGAATTCCTCTGTGTAGTGAGGAGACAACACTTTATTGAGTCAGGGTCGTAACAGATCCTTAACCCTCGTGATTTTTTATATTTCAATGGTTGTCTTGGACAATTGGCATGCTATGATTGAAGACTTGTTTCCCTCCAATGTTTCTATGAAATTCAAGGTCGCAACATCAGACGCGAATGAGATCGCGAATTCCTCTATGAATTAACCAAGCTCCCTTTGGCTAAGTCGCAATTGTAAATTTGTCCACAAATTCCTCTGGCCTAGCTCCATCTATCTTTGTTGCAAAGTCGCAATCATAATTTAGGGGATACTGACCGCGAATTTGGATGTTCTTAAAAATGGAGATTTTGGCTTTCATCCAACTTCCAATAAAAAAAAAAACTTTGTAAACTATAAAACAACACTTAAACAAATCATTAGAACTAATCAATCTTCATTGTCAAGATCAAAAGAGACTTATGACTTAGCTTTGACTAACCTAGTCTAACAAGCTCCCCCTTTTTGATTTTGACAAACTTAGATTGATCTTAAAGAAAATAAAATGCATGAGTTGTGAAGTTGGGATGGTCAATGATCAATTAATCATTAATTAATCACATATTTAAAATTACAATCACATAATATAAGGCAATGAATTGCAAAATAAACACTTTTATTTATTTAATAAACTATCAGATCAATAGTTTTACATCAAGATAATAAAAGAAATAACATAAAATAATCTAAAAGATGAGAGAACTGTCATAGTCTCCAGAATCATCCAAATCTTCATTAGCACCTCCACTCTGAGCTTCATCACCCTCCTTAACCTTTTGGTTATCCTCCTCATCAAGTATGTCCTCCCAATCTTCAAAATCCGAAAGATGGCAGGGAGTAGCACCTACTTTCTCCTGAAGGTCCACCAGATCACTATATAAGTAGGAGAGGAGAAAAATCATCTCTTAATTATCCTTATCATTTTGTCAAGCTTTTTGTTGATGGAGGCAAGAGTTACTTTGTCTTTTAGTTTAGATTGTGGAGGTGGAACACTTGCTCTTCAATGACTAGCCTTTTTCTTTTAGAGGCTTAGGAAGTCTCTAGTTTCTTGGCCCTAAAAGCACCCAATGTATATGTATAAGAATCAAGGTGAATGGCTTTTTCATTAATAAGGTAGGGCAGGTCTAGAAAATTTTGTAAAGGAAAAAGCTTCTTAATGAGGAATTTTTTATTTTCCTCATTAAGAGCACCGATGTATCAGTAAATGGCAGTGATATGAGAAGGAAGAAGAAACTAACTCTTGGTTTTGTGCTAATATGGATCAATTAATCCACAAGATAGCAGCCAGTTTGTATTGGTTTGATTTTTTGTGAGACAGAAAAGAAAAGCAAGATCCTTTTAAGATATTTTCTCGTTACCATCCCCTATTACGTTAACAGAAAAGGAGATGAAATGGTGAAGTAGCCAAAAGGGTAGGGTACAAATGTATTTGGCAAGGGAAGTCTTGGAGTCATGTTTGGTCTTGATGAAAATTTTAGATCGAAACTCAGAATATATAACATCAAGGACGGAGATGATGAATAGAATGTCATCCCCAACTTGAAGGTTAAAAAGATTAGAAAGTTGCTTAAAGGTAATGTTAAAAGGGTCTTCGAAGGCTCAAAATATTAACCCATATTGGCCAGTATGAGATTTTTCCCTCTGACTCAAAGTTACGGTGCACATAAACTCTCATACGATCTCCTCATATTCGAGCTCGTCACAAAAAATGAATTCGTTCCACCCTAGGTTTGAGAGAAATGTGTGGATCTCATCTTTGATACCTAGTGATTCAAGAAGGAAAATGGAAGGGATTTTGTTCGGTAGGATAACCTTAGAGGCTTTCGCCTTGTATCGATCTTTCTCCTCTTTCGTGATTCATTTCATCATATGTAGAGCCGATGATCCAGAAGGTTGTGCTACTGATTTTCCCTTCTCTACTCTTAAGGCTTTCTTAGGGAAGATTAGAAGATGTTGAGAGTAAAGAAGAAGAGAGATGAAGATTTTTAGTAGGAGTGAATAAAAACACTGTTTTAGGGGTTTATATAGGCTAAGAAAAGAGGTGAAAAGGATCATAAATGGTTAGAAATGCATTAAATGAAGTCATTAGTTGGCAATCAAATCACTTAAATACATGGCAGTTACTCAAATTCGCGATCGCTACCTACAAATCGCGATCGCTAATTACGAAATTTATGGGTAACAGATAAAAAATCCTCGGGAAACATCACGTTCAATGATCAAAACATTTAAAATTTGAACAAATTCATGATGGGGAATGAAAGTCGCAACCGCAAATTGACGGTCAATAGCCAAATGATGAGTTTGTAATTCATGAGTGTGAATCAAGGAGTAGCGACCGCGAATTACAAGGCAGAAAATATAATTATGAAAGGATAAAAATTGAATTTCTAAATTGTGATCCACTTAATATATTGATTCCTAATTCATGCAAATTGGCATAGAGAGGCACAATTGCACATAGAATTAAGACATCCATTAAAATGAATATCATATACAACATACACATAACAATCAATCAAGTATGTAAAATGCCTCACACAAAGAGCATTCTAAAAGATCCAATTTTTCACTTTAAGGAGCTTCCATCAAGGATTCTCAATTCTCTCTTAATGAAGTTCATCTTTTCTTCATTGAAGGTTTGTGAAAATATTTGTAAGTTAATGATTACTATTTATAAATTTTAACACAACATCAACATTTTGGACATGATCTCTAAGAAAATGATGTCCAATGTCTATATGTTTGCTCCTAGAGTGTTAGATGGGATTTTTGGAAAGATTTATTGCACTAGTGTTGTCACATTTCATGGGAATGTGATCAACAACTTTGCCATAATCCTTTAATTATTGTTTCATCTAAAGGACTTGGGTGTAACAACAACCCGCAGCTATATATTCAGCTTCGGTAGTGGACAAAGCAGCCGAAACTTGTTTCTTACTAAACCACACACCAAACACTCTCTTATGATTGATAAGTTCTAGAAGTGCTCTTTCGATCTAGAATACTACCAACATAATATGCGTTTGAATAACCTATAAGGCTAAATGAAGAATCTCTAAGATACCATAAACCTAGATGCAATGTGCCATGTAAATATTTGAAAATCCTTTTAATTGCATTAAAATGGGATTCCTTAGGGCAAGATTGAAACCTAGCACACATGCATACATTAAACAATATATCAGGTCTAAAAGTGATAAGATAGAGTAGAGAACCAATCATACCTCGATATCTCTTCTGATCAACCAACTTACTCAATTCATTATTGTCTAACTTGATGGTAGCACTCATTGATTTTTTGCTACTTTACAACTTTCCATGCCAAATTTCTTGAGAATGTCCTTTATGTATTTGTCTTAGTTAATGAATATCCCTTCTTTGGTTTGCTTGATTTGTAGACTAAGGAAAAACTTGAGTTCTCTCATCATAATCCTCATCTAAACTTCCCTAGTCATACACTTAGCAAAGTCCTTATAAAGAGATCCATTAGTAGCACCAAAAATGATATCGTTAACATAAATTTATACTATTAGTGTATCATGATTATGGCTTTTGATAAACAAAATTATGTCAACCTTCCCCTTTTCAAAATCATTTTGCAAAAGAAAAGAATTAAGCTTTCATACTAAGCTCTTAGAGCTTGTTTTAAACCATACAAGGCTCTATTTAATTTAAAAGCATAATTTGGAAAAATATGTGATTGAAAAATAGGAGATTGTTCAATATAAACTTCCTCCTCTATGATACCATTTAGAAAAGCACTTTTGACATCCATTTGAAATAGTTTGAAATTCATGTGACATGCATATGCCAAAAGAGTTCTAATGGTCTCTAATATTGCTATAGGGGCATAGGTTTCATCATAGCCAATTCCTTCCTCTTGGTTGTAATCTTTAGCAACCAATCCAGCCTTATTTCTAGTGATGAACTCTTTAGAAACCAATCTAGCCTTATTTCTAGTGATGAACTCTTACTCATCTAACTTATTCTTAAATACCCTTTTGTAACCTACAAAAGGGTGTTCCTCAGGCCTAGGAATAAGTTCCCACACATTATTTCTCTCAAATTGGTTGAGTTCTTCTTGCATAACAATCACCCAACTTTCATCATCAAGAGCCTTATCAATACAATCTGGCTCAAATTGAGAAACAAAAGCAAGATTATTATCTAAAGCATTGAGTTGATATCTAGTACTTACTCCCTTAGATGTATCACCAATGATTAAGTCCTTAGGGTGATGCTTGGAAAATCTTTAATCTTTAAGAAGATCTTGGTTTGTTGATTCCACTTATTGATGTTGAGGTTCTTTATCTTCTTTTGATGATTTGCTTTCATCATGATCCTCATCCTTCTCTTGTAGTATGCTCCAAATCCAATTTCTCAAAATCACCTACAAGATCATAAACAAAAAAACCTTTCCCAAGATCAAGCTTACTAAATTCATCAAACACAATATGCATAGACTCTTCAACAACCATTGAACTCTTATTAAAAATGTTACAGGCCTTGCTAGTGGTGGAATAACCTAAAAAAATGCCTTCATTAGTTTTTGAATCAAATTTTCTAAGATTATCCTTGGTATTCAAGATATAACACTTATATCTAAATACTCTTAAGTATGATAACTTACGTTTTCTACCATTCCATAGCTTATAAGAAGTTTTATTAAGAATGGGTGATTTGAAAACTCGATTTGTAATGTAAAAAGAAGTATTGATAGCTTCGCCCTAAAAGTAATTTGCCAAAGAATACTCATTGAGCATAGTTATAGTCATCTCTATTAGTGTTTTGTTTTCCTTCTCTATAACACCATTTTGTTATGGTGTTCTAGGAGTTAAGAAGTTATGAAAAATCTCATTCTTTAAGTAATAAGATTTAAAAGATTCATTTTAAAATTCTTTTCCATGGTCACTTCTTATAGAAGAAATAAAGTAACCCTTTTCATTTTGAATCCTTTTTGCAAAACTTTTAAAAGCATCAAAAGTATCATGCTTATGAGCTAGAAAGGAAACCCAAGTAAACCTAGAGTAGTCATCAATTAGGATAAGAACATAATGTTTTCCACCTAAACTAGCACTCCTAGTAGGTCCTATCAAGTCCATATAAATTAATTGAAGAGATCTAGATGTGCTTACAATTTTTTTGCTTTGAAGGAAGATTGATATTGCTTCCCTATTTGGCAAGGACCACATGTCTTGTCTTTAGAGAACTTTAGCTTGGGAAGACCTTCCACTAGCTTTCCTTTTGATAAGCTTTATAAGAGATCCATGCTAGCATATCCAAGCCTTCTATGCTAAAGCCAAACTTCATTGCTAAGAGACATAAGACACTTAAAGGATTGGTTAGCCAAATTGTCTAAGTCAATTAGGTTGGTATTGCTCTTCCTTTCACCCTTGAAGACTACCTTTTTAATCTACCAAAGTGGTAACTCGACATTATCTAAGGTCAAAGGTGACTTTATTACTCTTATCACATAATTGACTTACACCTAGCAAATTATGTTGTAAGCCATCCATAAGTAAGACATCATTAATTAGAGAACAACCATTCTTACAAATGGTGCCAATGCTAATTACCTTACCCTTGGCATTGTTTCCAAATGTGACATTGTCACCCTCATTTTTTCTCAAGGCTATGAATAGTCTCTTATTTTTTGTCATGTGCTTTGAACAACCACTATCCATATGCCAATCATTTGCTTTATGGTGGTTGCCAAAAAACCCTACACAACATAAGTAAATCATTTATGCTTTGGTACCCAAGCATACTTAGGTCCTAAGGGGTTAGGTTCAGAAGGATCCTCCAACTTGAGGTATGCCTTCCTAATATAACAATAAACATTTATGTGACCAAACTTCATGCAATAATGGCATTGGAGTTTAGACTTATGAGTCTTTCTCCTATTCATTGCCTTGGTATGAGTGTTAGTTTCTTATACCAACATAGTGTGAATATGAACATGAACATGAATGAATAGGTGTAAAATTAAACTTTTTGTATGTGTTTGAGTGAGCATGCTTTTTATTGTAAATATATGCATGATTGGGCTTCCTAGAAATAGGCTTTGAGCCTTGTTGCACCTTTCCTTTATGCTTAGGCAATAATGGTTTAGTGCTTTGAGCACTTTTCTTTCCAATCACCTCAATACTTGATGTCTGAGGTGTTGGGGCTCTAACAAATGTTATGAGTGAAGGTGTAGAAGATGATACTCCATTGAAGCCTAGACCATGTCTAACTAAAGGAGGTCTTTGTGATATAATAAGTGTATCCAAAGCTTCATTCCTCTTATAGAACTTGGAAATAGAGTTTTTAAGCTCAATGACTTCACCCTTCAATGAGTCATTCTCTTTTCTCAATGACGTTAGGGATGAAGATGACTTGGTTAGAATTTTTATAGATTTCTTAAGTTCTTCATGAGAAGCCTTCAATTCACTTACAAGATTGTTTAAGGATTTAAACTCATCCTTTAATTTGGTACACTTCTTCTTGTAAGATTTTATTTGTGACTTATATTTGCCACATTTCAAAATGAGAGCTTCTAAAAGTTCATCATCTACATCATCTAACTCATCAAATTTAGCATAAAAGTGAGGAAAAGAGCTTACCTTATGTGATGAATCTTCTTAAGCCATGAAGCATAGGTTTGCAACATCTTCCTCTTCTTTATCTTCTTCACTTGAGTTGTCATCCCAAGTGGCTTTGAAGCTTTTTCCTTTCTCTTTGTCCCCTTTCCTCTTCTTCTTTAATTTGGGGCAGTCATATTTGATCTGACCTTGCTTGCCACATTCATAGCAAGTGACATCATTCAATATTTCCTTAGGGGTTAGAGTTGCTTTCTTGAAGCTTATTCATTCCTTTCTTCTTCTAATCAACTCCTTTGTCCTTTTTTAAAGCATTACAAGCTCCTCCTCATCTTTGTCACCCTCATCTTCACTTGAGGCCACTTCAATTTCTTTCTCCTTTGATGAAGACTTGAGAACCAAGGTTCACCTTTCTAGTTTTCTAGATTTCTCTCCTTGAACTCTCATTTTCTTTATTTTTTCATCCTTCTTCAAGGCTAACTCATGAGTTAAGAGCTTGCCTATTAGAACACCTGTTGGCATCTTCCCTATCTCTAGATTGGACTTTTAGATACTGTAAACCCTTGTACCAAACTTTTCAAGAGGTAACAATTTTAGGATTTTTGAATTTTCCTTATGATTGGTGAGAACTCTCTCAAACTTCTTCATGTTTATGACAATTATAAGGAGCCTATTTGTCATATCTGTGATGCTTTCCTTCTCCTTCATCATAAATAGCTCTCATTCCATCACATACAATGTCCCAGAGGTCTACCACATCATTATCCAAGTAGATTTTCATCTTGTACTTCCAATAAGTATAGTCTGCTCCATCAAAATATGACTTAAGGTGAGTGTGGATTCCTTTTTGTGCCATGATCTTTTCTCACGCAATTAAGTTGTGAAGTGAGACTTGGCTCTAAAACCATTTATTGGCTTAGTGCACCAAGAAGTGGGGTTGAATTGGTGGGAGATTAAAAATTAAAGACAAAAGGTTTAAGTGTTTAGAGAGTTAAGAAGGATAAGAGAAACTAAACACAAGATGTTTGTAGTGGTCCGAGTGTTAACAAACTCTATATCCACTCCCCAATTCTTCACAATTAGGTATTTCACTCAACTAAACTGGTGTTTTCAAGTTCACACCTAACTTATACAATTTGTGTTTTATCACTCACATAAAACCTTTACAACTTATCTTTTTAGACTCACACAAAATCTCTCACAATTTGTGTTTCTAGGCTCACACACAACCTTTACAAGATTTTTGGAAGCTTAGGCTAGCTCTCAACCTAATCACAAAGATGTTTAATACTCACACCAAATAATCAATAACACATAAAAGAAGAGTAAGAAGAATGAGTATCAAATTAGAAAGAGTTTGGTTATAATAAATGAAAATCTCTTGCATTTACATCAGTTTGGTGGAGTATTTATAGGCATTAACCACCAAAGAGGCATTACTCAAAAACTATCCCAAAATCTCCAAGTTGTGCTAGGCAGATTTTGCATTAAATGCTTGTCAGGCGGAAGTCGAGGTCGCTACTAGCATTTCGCGATCGCAAATTTTGAATTTGCACTGAAGAGTCAAAAATCACAGCAAAGAACCCAGTTTTGTGTCTAACGGCTAGTTCGCATGTCCTTCACCCATTGATTGTCCAAGAAATATAGCCATTGTGTTTAACCAACCACTCAAAAGTCATAGTCGCTATTAAACTTCCTTTTGGGCTCGACCACTCAAAAGTCGTAGTCGCGATTAAACTTCCTTTTGGGTGCGACTGACACTGTGAATTCCTCTGTTTGGTGAGGAGACAACACTTTCTTGAGTCGTGATCATAATAGATCCTTTACCCTCTCAATTTTTGATTTTCCAATGGTTGTCTTGGACATTTGGCATGTTGTGATTGAAGACTTGGTTCCTTTCTTTGTTACTATGAAAGTCACGTTCGCGACATTAGATGTGAATGACATTACAAATTCCTCTGTGAATAAACCAAGCTCCCTTTAGCTAAATCGCAGCTGTTAATTTGTCCGCGAATTCCTCTAGCCTAGCTTCATCCATCTTTGTTGCAAAATCGCAGTCGCGATTTAGGGGATACTGACTGCAAATTTGGATGTTCTTTTTGAAGATGGAGATTCTGGCTTCTATCCACTTCCAATGAAAAAATACTTTGTAAAATGTAAAACAACACTTAAACAAATCATTAGAATTAATCAATCTCCATTTTCAAGATCAAAAAGGGCTTATGACTTAGATTTGACCAACCTAGTCCAACAAGAGTTATTGTAGGCACACCAAACACGCTAGTTCTTGCTAGAAAGCTACTAAGACAAGCTTTGGTACCTGCTTGAGGAGCTATTGAAGCACTATACCCATGGTATCCTTCTTAGTGTTTGCATTTAGTACATTATTTTAATGAGTCTTGCTCAAACAGTCATTTCTTAAACTGTTGTCTTTTAAGTCCTACAAAGTAGGGGGCAAACTATGAACACAATATTATGGGTCTTAAGATGCAAGCCTGATGATGAAAACCACTAAGATTATTCCCTCAAAATGCAAGGGGAATTGCAAAAGGAAGAAGAGCAAGACCTTAGGAAACCTTGGGATAAGGCCTAAAACCAAGCCTAAGCTCATAAAAGTTAAAAGCCTAAGGTTGCTAACCTAAGTTTAGTGGGTTGTACAACCCCTATACTTGGTTATACAACCATGCTTTACACCCTGACCCTTGGAAGATTCTAGAACCAAACTCCTTTAAACTCTAAGGTTGTACGACCAATAAGAAAGGTTGTATAGTCAAACCTTTAATTGCATAGCCCTCTAAGAAACCCTAATTCTAGAGCTTTCATGGTCTTTTCTATGATTAGATGCGAACATCATGCAACTAGAACCATTCTTGGCTCTGGTGCACCCTTCTTCTTGTATAAAATCTTACATCATTTAAAAAGGAGAGAGAGGCTTAGATAAACCTAGGGAAACTCTACTAAAATCTCTCCACAAACACCTCAATACTCAAAAAACACAAACACCTCAATATGTTAGTGGCATGATGAACTTCTCTTTATGTAGCATAAATTATAATACACCTTCATTGGTTTAAAGATTATTGCACTTTTTATGATATTTACTTATATGTGGACTTGACATATTTTTGGAGGCCGATTTAGATGTTTTTTTTTTTTGAAGGAAAGGGTAGAAAGTCTCCTCGAAAGGGTAGTAGGATTGACATCAGGAAAGTAAAGATCAAGGAACCATCATGTAATGAAAATGTTGAAGTTGGTGGTAATGGAAAGGTATGGTCTATGTTTGTAATATTTATCATCTTTACATAGTAATCTCTATATTTATTTATCATTAACTAATTTTATTTATTTGCAATGATATATTGAAAATTGATGCAAAGTAGAACGATTTAGAGAAATCATTGTAGTGATTAAGGAAGAGAAGATGGCTAATGTTAAATCTTAGATTTGGTGGCTTGTTAAGCATCAAGTCATATCAGTTGAGGCTTTGACTTATTGAAGCACTAGTGAATGCATTTGATTTGAATAGTAGATAATTGTACATGTAAAAGGGATCAATGAAACTATCTCCTACTGTGGTGCATGATATTCTTAGACTACCATATGAGGATCTGACAGTTGACAAGTTTAATGGACTGGATTGCACATCACAACAAAAGTACAATTTTATGGCCAATAGAGTTATCGGTATGGGGTTAGGAAAGGAATTGAGCAATATTGGACATGAGACAGAGTTCAAGGCCAAGTTTGCATTGTATGCAATTGCAACAATTCTCCATCCCATTTCTAGCAAATTTATGAGTAGACATTGAATTTAGTTGTTGATGATTTGGAAGTTTTTCTAACGCTAGATTAGTGTACGTAGACTATTGATGGGTCGATTGAGGGCATTTAACATTTGAAGTCTAGTCCAGCTATCGAGGGGAAGTTGCATGCTATTATAGGATGTGTTTTGTTATTTGTGGTTAAAAAAAATATTGGTAACTGAACATAAACAATTTATTACTCAAAAGTTATTTGCTTTATCACCTTCAACAGATGATGTTTTCTTTCTTCATTATTTTATAGATATGGTACTTGGATAACATCACAATAGGGAAGTTGAAAGAAAACCAGCCAAGGTCTATCATCCCTCGAGTTGGTTGTTGGGACAATAATAAAATAAAATAAAAAATCATCAGTAGAGTTTTTAAGTCATAAGTGTTGAAGTCTAAGTCAAAGGTACTTGATTCCCTTATTTGAGTAATACAATAAGAATTTCTAATCCAGAATAATTTATGCTAACCGTTATACTTCACTTTCACTTGATTCATTGTAATGCATTGGTAGATTACAATTGTTATGGTAAGTTTCTGGTTCATTATCAATGTATTTTCACTTGAGGGGGAAGTGAGGTGTATGTCTATATTTGTTTATCCCTTATAAATAATGATTAAGGTGCATATGTAAGTGGTTAAAGGGTTACTATATCATTTACAATCAGTGTGGGTATTGACAAACTATTTGACCACTATTTGTTCAATCATATCCTTGATGTTATAAATGACAAATGTCATAGGATATTCATATGGCACTGGTGGTTGTGCAATCTTCTGTTGCATGGTTGACTATCTGTTGATCGCCTAAATGGAGGAGAACAACATTTCACATGCTAGTATGACACAGCTCAAGGATGTTGTATCTCACCAAAACGCCGAGTTAAGTCAACAAACAATGATAATACATAAGCTCTTATCCTATTTTGGTGCTCAGACAATCCTGCCAGTTGATGAAGGGATGAAGGCAATCTTTATGAGAAGGCAGATCCATATAGGGGCAATGCCACCGATCCAGTTCATATGTGCACTGTAAATGGTTCAAAAGGTGGCCCTCCTTCCAAATCAGGTCTACAATTGAAAATAAAGAAGATTTGGCTACTGGATTACCTTCAGACTTAAAACGCAATGCACCAACACAAGGTGTAAAACTTGATGTTGGCCTCATGAACCTGACAATTAAGGATGATTATTGCTTTATGGCCACTATTAGCAATTATATTGTTGATGTTATGGATCAACATTTCCCTATGGCTAACGTTGAGTTTGACATATGTAATGTTGTGGGGACTACCAATGATGGGACTACACACAGAAGTTCACCTAAGCACGACGTCTTGGAGCAAGGCACATCTAAGTATCTTGAAACAGCAGCCAATTCAAATAGCAAGCATCATACACTGTAATCATATGTGTCATAAAAGTGTGTTAATCATTTGAGTTTATCAACTTTGCATTAAGTCGAACAATTGAAATGATACGCTATACTTATAACTTTTATTCACTTTATGCCATCATATTTGTTTTGTAGCATTGTTTGCACTTAATTAACACTAATGTTTATTAACACTTTTGTAGCATCATTTGCACTTAAAGTAACACTGATGTTTATAGTTGTAGTATATATGTTGATGTTTTACAAGAGAATGGCGTGTGAAACATTTAGCATCTATTGGTGTTAGTTCATGTAGTAGACAAAATCTCCATCTAGCTTCTAGATTGAGGAAAGTGGCACAGCTCAAAAACCATTTCGGTTTGCCAAATCAATATTGTGACCCACAAAAATTGAAGTCCACTGTTGAAGTGAAGGTAATGTAATAACTGCATTGTTTTCCTAACCACCACTCTTACATCCTTCAATTTCATCCATGTATGGGTTAACTTCTATATCTTTGTGAACAGGTTATGATTATGCGACACTTGAGAAACTCCTTCTAACCAAGTTGCTTTCGATTGACTTCTCGTATATTTAAAAGTTCTTGAATTCCAGCTGCATTTACTACTAAACACCTTGTCAAGCCATTGTTGTCTTCATCATAAAATACAATATCCTTTTCAGCATCTTCTAATAGTGTGTAATTAATAAAAAACATTTTATGTTTTTGAAAATAAAAAGTCATGATTGAATTAAATTTAAGAAAAGGTTGTTATTGGATACTCTAGCCATTTAAAACACACTTAAAAAAAATGAGTTCATAATCTTTGTTATTTGCAAGTAACTAACTGGGTTTCAAAATAAGAGAAGTAGAAGAAAAGATAAGTTATTTCATAAATTTACCCTTGCCTGACGTGTGAATTTTTATCGCAAAATTGCATATTTAGTGTCTTAACGTGGAACATTTTGTCAATTTAATGTCTTAATTTGTAAAAGTTTCAATTTAGTGATTGAATCTAGTTATTTTTTTTCCAATCAAGTGTATATAAATGGTTAACAAGGGTCATCATTGTAAGGGACACTGACATGGATAAGTGAGCTGACATGTTGTTTGTTTGTTGGTCATTAAGATCGAACACAGGATGTGACATGGCAGATGGCATGTTAAGCAATGGAAAAAGTACAACGATAAAAAATTTTCTATCCTCAAATGGTTAAAAAATCTCTCTCCCCTAATTTGCATATATTAGGGTTTCAATATATCTTTCATCTTTACCTATAATTTCTAATTCACTGCAAAATCTTTCATCTTCACTGCTAATTCTCTTCATTTTCTCATAAGCTGAACTTGATTTAATGGAAGCAAACACTTTCCTTGAATGCAAATATAGTAAACAATCAACAATGAGAGCATTATGGATGAAGAAAAATCATGGAAGGAGATTTATGATCTATGAGCTAGGCCAGCAAAAAGGAGGATTCAATTATTTCTCTTAGGTTGATGATGAAATTTATGGTAGGGGCAAGAAGATAATACCTAGGATACTAAGGAGGCTCAGGGAGGTTAAGGTTGATATGGATAGGTGTAAGATAAGGGAGAAAATTATTATGGGGATGGACTATTTTTTTCCATTTTGGTAATGATTTTTAAGAAATAGATTGCAATGTCATGTAATCAGTGTTGTGTTCTAGAGTGTTAGAATGGTTGCAACTATACATGGAAATTAAAGGACATGACCTTTATTCCAATTTTGATTTGTCCCTATAATTTTCCTTTTTAGCAATGAATATATAAATTATTGGTTTTCATTGATTGTGTTTCAGTTGTATGCAAAATTATTGTTGAACAAATATATACTTATTGAAGCGTTTGAGGAAAACTTATTAACACAAATATGAAAGTGTTTGCTGATAACAACAATGTATTTGGCTTGTATGGGAGCTGATAACACTAATGTGAAAGTGTTTACTGAGATTGTGTTTGGTTTAAATGGGAGCTGAGATTTTATTAAGCAAATCACTAATAACTGGAGTGACTTTACCTTTAACTCTAATGACTTTAACTTTAATTATATAATAACATAACATTGATAACACTGAGGCATAGATTAATTCTCAGTATACCAGTGTGAACCTTAATAACCACAACATACCAATAGACTGAGCACACTAGCAAACTGAGCTTACTCATAAAATGAGAGTACACTAGCAAACTAAGCATACCAGCAAACTTGTATCACCAAAATCAATATATTAAGCAAAGATTGATGAGCAGCAACCATTTATGAAATTGACTCCATTGATAAATATAATAAGCAATATAATTTCAAGCTGAGAAATGACATAATAAGCAAATTATATTAGTTGGCATGAACACATACATTTTAGTTGATATTGAATTCAAATACATACATATCAAGTTTTTGTTGCAATTGCTCATGAACACAAAATTAGCAGTAGTAAAAGATAAGGAAAGTACATATTGGTTTCAAATAATTCACAAAGACTTTAGTCTTCCCATTCAATTTGGACCCTTAGCAGTTGACTCTTATGTTAAATTTAAGTTATTGGTTTTATGATTCCATTAAGTCTAATCTTCCCTTTTTTTTTTTTTTTGGTTGAATCTTTAATTTGGCTTTCATTTATTTTTCTTTTTCCTCTACCACCTGCAATTTTATTCTTTTTCTTTTGCTTATTCTCCTCCAACATTACAATTGGTGAGTTATAAAACTAGTATTATATGACAATGTGTAATATCATGCAGACAATATTAAGTATTTCACCTCTAATAAAAGTGTGGTGATGAATTGCTCGCCTTATTTCTTGAATCTTTTTTTCCTTTCAGCCATCAAATAAGGCTTTGGTTCAATGCCTACCTGGTAGTGCCTTCACTATGTAGCACCCATTGAGAAGTAGTTTTAGGTTGCATTTTTCAAGCAACAAAATCAATAATGAATGTATACCTATAATTTAAATTAGTTACAAACTAACACAATTAAGAAAATCTTACATTGATAATTACAACTCTTATCTCTAAATCTTTGTAGACACCATATCCGACACGTGGTTGATGCCTAATTATAAGTATGAACAAACCTATCAGGGCTTCTATAAAATATAGGTAACACACTATCAACACTATTAACTCCTTACTGATGTGATGGACTTCTATTGGTAGAACTGTCAACTTGGCTAACCACTAGAGTTGAATTATTTTTTGTTGTAATTTTATGCCTCTAGTTTTGTTTTGTTGTGGTTATAGGCTATCACTTCATTTCCATTATTTGAAGCCGCCATATCCTAGCACATTTGAGAATAACAATAACAATTAAGTCTTAATTATTAATAATGAATTATAATAATGTGTTAATAAATACTCATAACTTCACTGACCTGAGAAACAGGTTGTTGATGTAAAAGATTTGTTTGTATGGCATGTGTAAACCTCCTTTTCATGATTGGATGCCCTTTTTTATTATGTCCTTTGCTAAAATAGACACTATAAGTCATTATCCTACCATTTATTGCCAGCTTATATCCACTTGCACCTACTTCTCTAACCTTTTTTTTTTTTCCCGATTTCTTGTTTTCTACCAATTTTCTTCTTCAAAGATAGAGGTTAAGGGGTTTTCCTGATTTTTTTTTTCCAAAAATTACTTGAATTCATTAGATTCATCATTTGGGTATATGTCTTTAAGTAATGAATACCTATGTTCAACTTTTGGTAGTATATCATGGACTGCATCAAGTAATCCCTATAATAAATGGCAATCATAAATATAAGACCATTAAACATTACACAAAACTAGTGAATTAAAGCATGCACATATTACCTTTAGCTAGTCAGTAATAATGGTCCATCCATTGCCATCTCTAAGTTCCAAATCCTTCTCAAGCTGCTAAATAAACCACTCATAAGTTTCCCTTTTATCTTGTTAAACCAAACCTCATGTCACTGAGAAAATTTAATTATTCACATCCTTCCCAAATTATCACCAATAACTTGCTTTTTACTACCCCTTCAAAAAAACATCCATCTAATCATATCAACCTTTTACATCCATCAAGAAGTCCCTCCTTGAAGCATTCAAATGAAATGTACAACTTGTCAAACATGGGGAGTTCCTCTCTTCTTAGCCTTATAACCCTCATTTCAATTGTAATCTCTAGATTGCTTCTCTTTGTTTCCTCTAAATAATCCCATAGCATACCAAATTTAGCCTTCAATATACCCTACAACATGGTTATTGCCTTATTCTTTGCCCTTTTCACATTATATGTATTGACTTACAGCCTCAAATCTTCCATAATAAGTGCCTTAATATCAAATAACTTCAAGGAAGTCATCACTTAAATTTGTACAATTAATTTTTAGTAAGAAGTGGTTACCTCTAATTCTTAAAGGTAACATTGCAATTATGCTCTTCTATATATGTTTTTACTATAAATCTCTTTGTCACACTTTTAAATGATGTATATATCACCCAATAACACTTATTATTTACACACTTAGCTTTAATCTCAGTTTTAGTATTAGTAGCCCTTCTTTCTTGTATCCCATACCTAATAAATGCCTCCTTAAATTGGTTTGGACCATTAAATCTCATGCCCAAACAGAAATGAATTCTTTCAACCCTAGGTTCAAAGCTAGGCATTCTTAACTTCCTTATGCTGGCTTGGTCATCTTCAGAATCCTCATAACTCACTGCATTATAAGAGTCATCAGAGTCAAAGTACTCTGAATTAGAAACTTCCACTTCCCCTATAATGTTGGTTAAGTCCATATTACTTCCTTCTTTTCTTTCACTTAGATCATCCGTTAACTTTTTGTTCTTATTCAACTTAAATTTCTTACACAATTCTTGTTTATCATCAGATAACCATTTACATTCTACAATTTCTTTATCTGAATCACTATTTTCATCGTCACCATCTGTATTCTTTTACAGGTTCAACATCAACTTCAATTTCTTATCTTTCCTCCTTTATACTTTCTTATTGCCCAACCAATATTAATCTTTATGTTAAATAATGAATCTCCTTCATTTGTAGCTTTTATTAGGAGCATTTGTAACTTCTAGTTCTTCAACTCTAGGTTCATTTGCTTCTTCTTCAATTGCAAGTTCAAGTTCATTTGGGTCTTCTTCAAATGCAAGTTCATCATCTGCAAATCATAGAGCTTATATAGAATCTACCACTACTATTGCCTCTATTACTACACTTGCAGATTTAGTGACCTCTAAAGCATTTGCACTTATTGTTGTTTTGTCTTTTTTTTAGGAACTCCAACTAAAGTTACATGTGCACTATGTACTTTAGCTACCAATTCTTCTGTCGAACTCTGCAAATTCACTCAATAACACTTTATCTTCCTGTAATTCAGTAATCAAACTTAAAGCTACTAGCCCTATTTCTTCAACTCTATCAGATTTTCCAATTATCTCTGATCTACTACACTCTATAGCACCCTCACTTGATATGTCATTATTCAACCCATCCTTAGATGCTGCATATAGCCCAACACTGCCAGCCCTACTCTCATTTAATCCTTGACGTTATGTTAAGTAGAAAATGCTCTTACTACTACCAATAATTCCCACTGGCTCCTTTATTATTTTATATTTTATATACACCTCCATAATCTCCTTTTCTTTTAGTAAATTAACTATGTCTTTAAAAGATTATTCATAAAGTACCCTTAACCCTATTGCTACATTACTTTACTAGGGCCCTAAAGTGCATCATCTCTAATTCTCTGCTTCCCATTGACATTTTCACATAAGTCACAAGTGAATGTCATGTTAAAAATCTCAAATTTACCTCCAACTCTATTAGAACATATACCATATTCTCCTACATTACATCTCTAACAAAATCTCCTCTATAATACACATTCAAAACAACATGACTATTGCAAAGCGAAAAACAAAAAATTAGAATGACAATTGGAACACATTCCCAATTTTTCCCAAATCATATTTTGGGTAAAAAGTTAAATCACATTTTCATACCTTCTCATTTTTATTGATTCTTCAGTGTGATTTGTTACTTTTTTTTTTCTAGAAACAAGATTATCTTTCTTCATCTTATATGAATTAATTGAACTTCCTAATTATGAATAATGTAAAATAGAAACCCATAGGTTTTTTTTTTTTTTTGTTTCTTACCATTGCAAAAAGTAATTATGTTTGTTATCATTGGTCTAGAGGTTTTATTCGTAATTTCGTTTGCATTTTACATACTAAATTTTTTTTTTTCACATCAGTAAACAATCACATGTAACTGATTGTATATACTTGATTGAAAAAAATTATCAAATTCAACCACCAAAATGAAACTTCTACAAGTTGAGACACTTAATTAACAAATTTTTTTAGTTTGAGACACTAAATATGCAATTTTATTGAAATTTTTGCTAGCATATATCTATGAATTCCTTTTAGTGTGATCATGTGAATGATGCATCACCTTCAATATTTGTCCAATTAGATGCTGCCACATGTGCTGGCATTTGGTCTTATGTCATTGTTAATAAGAATGCACCCAGGTATATTTATATTGACATACCTTTACAGGTTTTATAATTTACTCTGCAATTATAACTAGGAGTGTTATACTGTTTGCCTCAATTTTAATTTTAATTGTGTTTTTGCCATGCTTTCAAATAGTGAGGACATTGTTGATAGCAGGAATTGCTTCTTAACCCGATAAGAATGTCATGTGTTACAGGGTAGTGGTCATATTTTGAGAACCATATATGGATTTAAATTATTGTAGTTATAAAAACTTTTATTTTATTTTGTCACTAGCATATCGAACAATGCTTAGCTACACTATGAATGGTTTTCCCCTAAATATAGGTGATAGATACTATCGTTGATCTACTTTTGCAGCAAGTTGTGCAATTGAGGTGTGAGCGCACAATATGGTTCCTCCTACGACTTTCATAGGGAGTATATTAATTGCCTCTGTTTCTAGGCTACTGTAAATTACAAAAATGTTATCTATGATGGCATCATTACGCAAATAAGCAAATTGGAACAAACTTTTTGTTTTCTTATTTTTCTTACTGCATATGCATGTTCACCGTGGAACATGCAAACATTTAAGAAATATAAAATATACATTTGATATTGAAAGAGGATTTATTGGACTATTATCAAAACTATAGGTTCAAATGAAAGAGATTGTAAAATCTGGGAATAAAAAAATTGTAGAAATAAAATAGAAAAGTGTTTAGAAAGTATGTCGAATGATGCAAGTATTTCTTTGGCAACTTGAGCAATTGTGATCGGATGTGTCCCTATCTCCGATCATTCTCGATGGAATTAGTTGACCATACACAACAATCTTATATGTAAGCATAATATCAAATTACTTACCCAATTTCCAGCATTATTATATAAGCATAATATGATAGGTTCATTTGAGGTGCAGGCACTGCTGTGGCATGTTTCTCATACACTATTTATAGGCTATTACTGAGAATGATTTGAACCCAATAGTGAGTGTTGTCTTATGTTATTGCATTGTGTTTGTATCTATCATGCTTCTGGTGATAGACCATCTCTTGAGGTTTGTTTGACTTGGTGTGGTGTGCACTGACACCATAATTCATTTTCTTTTATATTGCAGCTTAAGAAATCACTTAGTAATTATGATAGAATTTATTAGTGTTGATAATGATGCATCCTCTCAATAAAGTAAAAGACCAAATTTGGAAGTGTGTCGAGAAATACGCTGCCGGTTCATGCTGTCCACATGGAGTTCACACCATGAATTCTGCGGTTGAGTGAGGCAAGAAATGATTTTGCAAAAGTCCCCACTATTCGATAATCCCAAAACATAATAGATATTATGCTTATTCTATGCAACTGCATATCTTATTATGATGTTAATTGGGCACTGAACTGAGCGCTGTGAATTCCCAATGTTGTGCTTGCTTGTTGCTTATATACCACAATATTTATATGCTAATGAAATGTAGTTCCACATCTGCCTCTCTTTATATATAATTAATTGGTTTTATCCACGATTTTATCTCTATGTCAGTTGCATCACATTTTAGAAGGGTTTATTTGATCCGCCCCTTCCAAACTTGTCCCCATTACATAAAAACTCCAGACGAACTTTAAATAGTCTGTCTAATCGTTCTAATCCTTAAATTGAAGCACCCCGTTGCACCATCTTTCAACTAAGAAAATGGAATCATAGAGCTTTACAAGTACAGATTGAACTTGTAAAATAATTAGCTGCCTATGTCATTTTATCTTTGTCTCTAAGATACGCTCATCCAAATTCATTGACTTTGCTACTGCATCTTTACCTGGGATGAGTTACATCATTGTCAAACTTACAAAACCCCCAAATCGATGAAATCTATTGAATTTCTAGTTGATCCGAGGATAAGTGGTTAACCTTCGTAGGCACTTATTTTTGGAACAAAATAAGGTCTTCAACTATGCTTATAGAATCATGCATTATGGACAGGTTAATTAAAAGGGTGAAGGTTGCAACCAATTTTTGTGGAATACAATCAGAACAATTTTTAGTTGAAAAGGAATGGAAGTCCTTATCTTTAGGAAAGGAAGTATGGCTGAAAAAAATGTTAGGTGAGTATTAGTTGTTGAAGAGGAAACATTTTAGAGTATAAAAAGGGATGGTTGGTTGTAACATGTGCAACAAGTTTATGTGTGAGTGGAGAGTTAAGAAAATAAAGAAAATAAGAAAAAGAAAGAAATTTGTTCGTGTAGATATTTTTGTAATTCATGAATATGTAGTAGTAAATTTTAAGTCCTCTCCTCTATATTCTTATGTTCATGTTTATGCCCTTTATTTTCTTTTGAAAGCCAATAATCCTTTCTTTCCAATTTTCCAACAGTGGCACTTAAATAAGGCAGCACCGCCTCTTCATTTCTAGAAAAGCCAAGAATTATTTAGGTTAGTCAACTTTCTAAAAATATCTTTAATTTTTTACGTTCACCACCATAGAATATTCTTAGCTAAATTAGCCATTATAAATAGATGAGATGCTATTGTTGTTGTGTTGTGCAAAAGCAAAGTGTCAAGTTTAGTGATAAAATTGAATGTGAGTGTTCGAGTGAAAAGAGTGAAAGTGAGTGGGTGTGTCATTGTGTAAAATTATAAGTTTTCAATAAAAGTACTTTTGGTTTGCAATCAAGTCCTTCTCCATTATTTTCTCAACAATTTGGTATCAGAGCAAGGTTGGTCAAGGACTAATGTTTGTGATCAAGAGCTTGAAGGAAAGGCAGTCAAAGATCATGGGTCGCATATTCGTGCACAATCCGGGACTGTGAAGCAATTGGTCAGGGACCTGGCTTGCTTGATAATTCGAAGGAATTTATCAAGTCACAATGGTGAATTTTCAAATGATGGGCGTGATCAAAAGGCTCAATGATCACAACTACAGTTCATGGCAAACTATTATGAAGTCGTATTTGAAGGGACAAGAATTATGGGAGATAGTTGGTGGCAATGACATGACAGCACCTCAGGACACTGGGACGGAGGCGGCTACAACTCAATTACAAAAATGGAAGGCCAAAGCTAGTAAGGCTCTATACGCTATTAAAATTTCTGTTGAAGATTATATTCTCAAATATATAAAAGATGCAAAAACACCGAAGGAGGCATGGGATATTATTGCATCTTGTTATTCAAAGAAAAATGAAATGCGACTTCAATACCTTGAAAATGAGTTAATGGCAACTAAACAAGGTGCAATGTCAGTTAGTCAATATTTCTTAAAGATAAAGTCTTTCTGCAATGAAATTGTAGAATTAGACTTTGATTCTGCAATTAATGAATCTCGAAAGAGAAGAATTATTATTCATAGGTTGAGACCCGAGTATCTTGGATTTATCACTGCTATCCAAGGATGGTTGAAACAACCATCATTGGAGGAATTAGAAAATCTATTAGCCAATTAAGAAAGCTTCACTAAACAGATGGCAAGGGTCTCACTAAAGAGTGAAGATGAGGCATTTTTTAGCGGTAAAGGGAAACGCCAACCCAAAGGTTGGATAGACGCGAAAACTAAGACCAAGGATGAAAATAAATGCTCAATAGAAAGTTTAAAAATCTATAAACTAGGGGGAGCTTCATAAAGTCAATCTAAAAGCTATAGGCAACGCTCTGGTGAGTGCTTTAAGTGTGGAAAGAAAAGTCATTTCGCATGTAATTGCTACTTTAAAAAGAAGTCAGCTAAAGGAAATGTCGCAACTTCATATAGTTATAGATCCGAAAATAATAGTGAGGAAGAATGGGATGCTCAGGCCTTATTCGCTTTGATAAAAGATAAAGAAGAAATAAACTTCAATGAAAGTCAGGCTAAAAGCGATTGTTCTAGCCTAGAGAAACAAGTTAATGATCAGCAGGTGTTGGTAACACGCTACCCTGATAAGGTCAACTATAAGGAAGATTGGATTGTTGACTCAGGTTGTGCTAACCATATGATTGGCAATAAGGAGAAGCTTGCCAACTTGGTAGAATACAAAGGTCCTTATGAGATTGTGGTAGCCAATAATTTAAGGTTCCCAATTGTTCATATTGGTGAGGTAATAATAACAGCACGATTTCATCCAAATCAAATGCAACTCTAAAATGTGTATCATATGCCTAAAGTAAAGAAAAACTTATTATCAGTTTCTCAACTAACATTATCTGAAAACTATGTGGGGTTTGGTTCGAATGATGTTAAGGTGTGTCGACAGGTAGTGATACTAGGCATGCCTAGTATAGAGGGTCGACAAGTGGATTTTGTATATGTGTTGTTAGTAGAGTCTGCATACATAGATAAGACTCGAAGGAACGATACGGTAGATCTGTAGCATACGCATCTTGGACATGTTAACTATCATAAGTTAAAAGTAATGATGAACAAGTCAATGTTTAAAGGTCTTCCCCAACTTGTAGTCCAAAGAGATATAGTATGTAATGGCTACCAATATGATAAGGCACACCAACTTCCATATGAAGAGTCGAGTTTCAAGGCCAAGGAACCATTGGAGCTTGTGCACTTAGACGTATTTGGTCTCGTTGAGCAACCATCAATTAGAGGTTTGAGATATATGGTTACGTTCATTGATGATTATTCTAGGTACATCTAGGTTTACTTTATGAAACAAAAGTTTGAGACTTTAACTAAATTTAAAGAATTTAAAGAAGAGGTTGAAAGGAAGATTGAAAAGAAGAAGAGTTCATAATATACTTCGGAGTTCTTTTCTAAGTATTTAAAAGAGTTCAGAATAAGGCGACAACTGACATGCCCAAGGACACCACAACAAAATGGTGTTTCTGAAAGAAACAATTAATCTTATAGAGATATGTCGAAGCATGTTACATGCCAGAAATGTGTTAGGCAAGTTTTAGGCAGAATGCATGATGATAGCATCTCACATAATCAATCATCTACCACAAGCAAGACTTAGGTTTATATCACCATTTCAAATGTTTTGGAAGATAAAACCCACAGTAAGTCACTTCAAAGTTTTTGGTTATGTATGTTATACTTTTGTGCCTTAAGAATTACGAAGCAAGCTCGATAAGAAGGCAATTCGATGCATCTTTGTAGGCTATAATAGTGAGAAGAAAGGTTAGAGATATTATGATCCCACTACTAGTCGATGCTACACATCAAGAAATGTAGTATTTGATGAAAAATCTTCTTAGTGGTTAGTAAAAGAGGTAACACTTCTAGACTCAAAAGAAATAGAGGAGAGTTTACAATAAAGGTTCACATTAGAAGAGAGTCCAAGTCCTGAAATAGTGGAAGATATGACATTGGAGCTGAATATAGAGAAGCATTGATTCCACAAAATAAAGTTGCAAGTCCATGAAAAACTGAAGTCCATCAAAGACATATTGAAGATACTCGATAAAGTTAACAACAAATTGGTAGTGAAGATAGAACACAAAAGTTGTGACGATCAAGTAGAATTTGAAAGCCAAATCCAAAATATGCTAATGTGGCACTTATTGAAGATAAGGAACCTACGACATTTGAAGAAGCTGTCAAGAAGGTTAAGTGAAGGACAGCCATGAAGGAAGATTTTCAAGCATTAAAAGAAAATGAAACTTGGGACTTAGTGCCAATGCCTAAAGATGTAAAACCCATATCTTGTAAATGGGTTTGCAAGATAAAAACTCATCCAGATGGCTTGATTGATAGATATAAGGCAAAATTAGTGGCTCAAGGATTCTCACAGCAATGCGGCTTTGACTACGATGAAACCTTTAGTCCAGTAGTCAAGATCACTATTATAAGTGTTTTACGAGCAGTAACAACAAGCAAAGCATGAAATCTCTGGCACTTGGATGTGAAGAATGCTTTTTTGCATGGAGAGGTTGATCAAGATATATACATGGAACAACCTGAAGGGTTTGAGAGTCAGACTCACCCTGGGTAATTGTGCAAGTTTCGGAAGGCCCTTTATGGACTAAAGCAGGAGCCAAGAGCCTGGTATGGTAAGATAGCTAAATTTTTAATTCAAAGTGGTTACTCTCTTGCACATGCAAACTCAAGCCTATTCAATAAGGTATGTGCAAATAAACTAGTAATTGTACTAGTTTATATGGATGATCTTATAATCACTGGAGATGAAGAAGATGAGATTCATCAAATAAGAGAAAACTTATCAATTCGATTTCAAATGAAAGAGCTTAATGAGCTCAATCATTTTCTCGGGCTAGAGGTCGGCTTTAAGAAGAAAGGATTGTTCCTGAGCCAACAAAAATACACAAAAGATTTATTGTTAAGGCTTAGGATGGAAGAATGCAAACTAATATCGACACCCATAGAACCAAATGCCAAGTTTTGTGTAGAAAAAGGAAAAGACTTGGAAGATGTCACTATGTATCGACAATTGGTTGGAAGCCTAATCTATTTGACACTAATAAGGACTGACATTGCATCTACAGTTGGGGTGGTAAGTCGCTACATGCAAAAACCAAAGAAATCCCATCTTGAAGTAGTTCGACTAATACTTCGGTATGTCAAAGATACAATTGATTATGGCCTCTTCTATAAAAGAGGCGAAGCATGCAAATTGGTTGGCTATTGTGATGCAAATTATGCTAGTGATCATGACACACGCCGATCAACTATAGGATATGTATTCAAGCTCGGGTCAGGACCAATCTCTTGGTGTAGCAAAAGACAATCGATGGTATCATTATCAACAACCGAAGCCAAATATCGAGCTATAGAAATGGCCGCTCAGGAAAGTGATTGACTCAACTATTGAAGGATCTACATTAGCCGATTAAGCACATTATACATATGCATTGTGATAATCAATCAACAATCAAGCTTGTTGAAAATCCAGTATTCCATGAACGAACTAAACATGTAGAGATACATTATCACTATATCAGAGAAAAGATGTTGCAAGGAGAAATAGAAATGGTCCCTATCCAGACAGATGATCAAGTTACAGACCTATTTACAAAAGAATTGTCCACTAGTAAGTTCTTAAAGGTATGTGAACAACTCGGCATGGTGAAACGCTAGTAAGGTGATGAAGAGTCGATGCTGAGGGGTAGTGATGAAGAAGGCAGCACCGCCTCTTCATTTTTTAGAACAACCAAGAATTATTTAGGTTAGTAAACTTGCTAGAATTATCTTTAATTTTTTACTTCCACCACCATAGAATATTATAGGCTAAATTAGCCATTATAAATATATGAGATGTTATTGTTATTGTGTTGTGCAAAAGCAAAGTGTCATGTGTAGTGCTAGAATTGAATGTGTGAGCGCCCGAGTGAAAAAAGTGAAAGTGAGTGGGTGTGTCATTGTGTAAAATTACAAGTTTTCAATAAAAGTATTTTTTATTTGCAATCAAGTCCTTCTCCATTATTTTCTCAACAATACTAGAGCTCCAATTATCTTTTTCAAAATCTGGCATGTGTTTGTTAAAAATCAGTTTGAAAATGTTATTTAAAGGATTAAAATGTTTCTTCTTGAAATGGTTGCTTTGTTTTTGTGATTTTTGTCATTATAATTTGGAAAAATTAACTTCAAAATTTCATGTCTACATCAAATTTTTTATTTGTTTGTTTTTTACTCCCTCTTTCAAGAGTGTTTGAATAGGACCAACAAGTCCTAAAAATGTTGAAGAGACTAACATTTCTCAAAATTACATTTAAAACAAAAAGAGGGACCTACAAGTCTAATGTTGAAGAAGATCATCATGTCTCTAAACTAAAAATTTACTAAAGACCATCAAGTCTTTAAACTGAAATATGAAGTAAAAAAAATGAATGAAGGGACCTAGAGCATGTCCTTAAATTTCATGCAACCGGGAGCATGTCTCAAAATTGCTTGATTTACAAAACTTGCTTTAAGTTGTTACAAGATGATCAACCCTGTGTTCATTTGTTTTTGAAGTTGCATATGTTACTTTCAATGAAAAGCAAACACAAAAATTTAAAGAGAAGATATTAGAGAAGTTAAATTCAAAAGGAGTTTTTCTATCAAGAAGGAGACTGCTTTAAGAAAATTGATGTTTGATGAATCTGCAATGAAGAATTGCATCTCTTGTCAAACTTCAAGAAAGACCTCCAAATTTGAAGACTTGAAGTTTATGAATTAAGATTTCACAAAACTTAAATCTCTAACAAATCTCAAGGAGAATTGTTAGAAATGTGAGATTTTGTGGAGATATTTTCTTGTTTTAGTTGAAAAAGGAATGGAAGTTCTTATTTTTTTAAAAAGAAAGTATGGCTCAAAATAATGTTAGGTAAGTATTAGTTACTGAATTGGAAACATCTTTTAGTATAAAAAGGGATAGCTAGATGTAATATGTGCAACAAGTTTATGTGTGAGAGAAGGATTAAGAAAATGAAGAAAAGAAAAAAAAAGAAAGAAATCTATTCTTGTAGATATTTCTGCAATTCATGAATTTGGAAAAGTAAATTTTAAGTTCTCTCCTCTACATTTTTATGTTCATGTTTATGCCCTTTGTTTTCTTTCGAAAGCCAAGAATCATTCCTTTCCAATTTTCCAACAGAGATAGATAGAGGTGTCCTGCGACAGTTTTTGTGTATGAAAAAACAATTCTTATTATGAGAAAAGGAAAGTAGAAAATATTTCTTTTCTTTTTTTTTTTTTTACTTGATAACTATTTTATGTTATACTTAGAGGAAGAATTACATATGGCATATAACGTTAGACATAATTAAAGGAAAAGAATGCCTCTGAAATGTGACAAATGACCATTCATTGTTGAAGCAATCTTAATGCAGTATCAAAATATTCTTTCGGAGACTACTAGGCATCATGAGTAGCTATTAGCAAAGTGCACTTGTGTGAAATGGCTAAATAAATAAACCTTGGATGGAAAAAGGATGTGAAATGACAGGTAACCCTCTTGGTATTTGTACAAGTGGTGAGGTATCCAGTTTCGAATTGAACTGATGAAGTATTTAATTTGGTCGTTTAATTAGTGCAATTAAATAGATTAATTTTTAAAATTTTTCAAATATATAAATGACTAATATTTAAAAAATAAAAAGTATAATATAATCTAGTAATGAATAATATTTTTAATACTTAAATTTTCGGAAAAATAATACAGTGATGTTCAACGATAGGTTCGAACTAATTATTTTTAAAAAAATTACAATTTTTTATATTATATTATTTTGATTATTTTTTATTTTTTTTGTCAAAATTATTTTGATTATCTATACAAATCGTATATAGTTGAATTCATAGTGATCATCGCGTTACTAGTCGCAACCATAACTTTTATAATTGACCAAAGGAAACCAAGGCCACAACCAGAGTTTGCCAAGTGTTTAAGATAACCATTGACATATCAAAATTCACGAGGCTGAAATAACTTTCAAGAACACAACCTATTGAAACATTTTCTCCTTATCAAACAAAAGAATTCGCGTTGTCGGTCATGTCCAAGAAGAACTTGAATTGCAACCATAACTTTTGGTTGATTGGATTAATACAACAACTATTTTTCTTAGAAGACCAACAACAACATGTCACATGGACTACGTGTTAGATATAAATGGGGTTCTCACCGCAATCTCAAACTTTTTAGTGCAAAATCGCAATTTGCGACCTCAACATTTCAGTCATGACTACAAAATCAGTCTGATAGATATTTAATGTAAAATCTGTCTAGTTTGCCTTAAGGATTTAGACATAGTTTCTTTGTAATGTCTCTTTGGTGATTATTGCCTATAAATATCCCACCAAATAGACATGAATGTAAGAGAATAACATTGAATATAGCCAAACTCTTACAATTTTGTTTCTCAACCTTAAACTCTTTGTACATGAGTTGATACTGTCAGGTATAAGCATTAATCACCATTGTTATTGGGTTTGAGAGTTAGCCTAATTGTAGAACTCGTGTATAAGTTTAAGTGTGAGGTTTTAGGAAAACATTTAAGAGGTTTCCTTATGTGAGCCTTAAATATAAGTTAAAAGGTTGTGTGTGAGCCATAAAACTCAAAATGTACAAGTTTAGTATGAGCTTGAAAACACAATTTAGAGATAGTAGAACACCCAATTGTGAAGAATTGGGGAGTAGACATAGGGTTCATTAACACCTAAACCACTATAAAACATTATGTGTTCTTCTCTTGTCCTTCTCCTTCAATCGCCAAATTCATTATCTTCCCTTCAAAATTTTTAAATTCCCACCAACTCAACCCCTCTTTTTGGTGTTCAAGGGCCAACAAAACTAAATTAAACCACTTGTTAATTCTCAATTTTATCATTTCAGTCTAATTCTTATAACATTGTTTTATCGCAATTGATTAAAATTTGATGCATAATGAAAGTAAAATAAAATCTAATTAAAAGATTCACAAAAATATAGCAAGAACAAGAAATTCTTTTGGGAGTATAATGCAGTGATATCTATTTTAGAAAAATTTGAGCAAATAAGAAAATGCCAACTAAAATCAAACTAGTCAAATACTTCATACTTCAAATTCATTATGTAGAAAAACACATATCTATAATAGATTTTATCACATTTCTATCTAATACTATGACTATATTTTTTTCCCTATATTTTGTGTTGAGAAAGCAAAATACTTATAGAAAATTGTCTCATTTGAATAATTTTTTAATAATAGTATAAACAACTAACATGTTTCATAATTAAATGAATTGTTTCATAATCATTATTGTTATTAACAGGGTGATTATGTAGGATAACACATATCCATAATAGATTATACCATATTCCTTTCAAATATTATTACTATAGTTTTTTCCTTTATTTTTATTCAAGATAGAAACAAACTTATAAAAGCTAACTTATCCTATTTCATTATTCTCACTATATTGTTTTGTACATATTAGCATAAAATAAAAACATATTTCATAATTAGATGCATTGTTTTATATTCATCATTCTAATTAGTAATCTCATTATGTAGGATAACTCTAATATTCATAGCATATTTTACTACATTTCTTTAAAATATTATGACTATATTTTTCCTATATTTTTATTTTGAGAGAGTAAAATGCTAAATTGTCTCATTTCATAATTATTTTTGTATTGTTTCATACTTTCATTATTTTGTCTCATAACAAAGAATATGTTTGTATTTCTTTAATTTCATAAATAAAAATAAATTGTCTATGGTGCAAAATTAGATAGTAAGAGATATCATTTAGGTGTATGAGAAACTCACAAAGTCACTAATATTTTATAATGTTATAATTAGATAAAAATATAAGAAAAATGAAAGTATAGTTTCATAATGAAAAAAAAAAAAAGAATTTTCGTAATAGAAATAAGTTGTTTGTGAAACCAATTTCATAAAAAGAGTTTTAGGCAAAATGCATTGTGACTGATGATTAAAAAAAAAAAAAAAAAAAAGCAAGACAAAAAAAATTGTGACTATTATTAATGATAAAAAAAGTAAGACAAAAAATTATGAGTAATTCAATTTAAAATTCAAATACGATAAAAAAAATTTTATGTATCTTAATTCAATGATATATTCTAATTAATAACCTGAAATAACTTTGCTTGAATCCACCAAAAAAGATGAGGGTCAATCCTTAGTCGAACCAAATTTACCGAATTCAACTCGTTTTTCATCTTTAAGTCCAAAGCATTTGTTTTTTAATACCTTATCCTAGATTATCCAATTATATAAGGTTTGGATACTTATAAATATAAAAGAAATGTGTATATTTTCAATGAAAGAATTAAATTTGTTAGGGTTTGAATATGGTTCTCGTAATATTCAAGTACTCATTACTAAAAACTATTTGTATAAATAACTAATTAAATATAAGATAATTTTGTATAGTATTATTAATCAAATTCTAGAGTATCATATAATAAGAAAATTAAATATTTATAAAATTATTGAGTTAAAAATATGAATTAATAAGTGATTCTATAAAATTATTCTTATAGCATTTTAATTAAAATGTATAAAATTAAATAAATTTAAGTATGTAGAAAGGAGCCCCTGGCTTAGCTGATCCTTAATTAGCTCTCTATGTTGACAAACTATCCATTAGAAAGATTGAGATGAAAATTAAATCCAATTAAAATTTTCATATATGTTTAGAGAGTTAAAAAAAAAAAAAAAGTAACTTCATTATGGGTACAAATTGATCTTTGATTTATAGAAACTGTATCAATGAAAAAATAGAGAGACTAATATTAAAGTAACCAAAAGCTTTACACTCGAGAAAAAAATTTCATCAATTTGGCATTAGAAAAACTCAGCCAACTTGGAAAGAATTCTTACAAAGTTACAGTCTTAAAAAAAAATTTTATAAGAAGATAGGCAACAGAGAATTAATATTAATATCCTAATATTAGTGTGAGAATTTCAATTATTTTTGCAATGAATTACAAAAATACTATAGTAGTCCAATTAATAACTTAGTGGGATACTCTAAGAAAATTATATGTAGCGATTAATTTTATTATTAATCATTCTTAAATTTTTCTCAAGTTCCTTGAAAACAAATTTTATTTTTTAATTCAAAATTATAAATTATTGTTGTTATTAATAATGTAGAAATCAATTTTATATTGCATGGCGAAAGAGAGACTTAAATAGCCTTATATTAAAAATTTTATTCTAATTAAGATTAAGAATTAATTTTGAATTTCACTGTACCAACTAAAAAAGGTGAGAAGTCTAAAATATAGTTAGCAAATAATATAAGAGTAAATATAATATACAAAATTTTATTGGTACTAAATAAAATGTAGAATAAAATAGAAAAATATGCATATTTTTAAATTTTTAATAATTTAATCTTATAAAATTTATTATGTAAATTTAATTTGAATTATTGTGTTGATTAATTAGCTTGTGTAAAAACCAATTTAATATTTTAATTTTCATAAATTTCATTAATTACTAAATTAAAATCAAATAGCCCCTAAATTGAAATTCAAAATACACAGCTAGCATTTCAATTTTTAGCATTATCTGCATAATACACATTATTTTTTTTCTTTGATATCAAAAAATTTAGAAAATTTAAAAATTATTTTTTTCATTATAAGTTTATTAATTAATTACTTAATGATTTCATTCTTAATTTATTGTACATATTATTTTATGTTAATAATATAAAGAAGTCTGTTAAAAAAATAAAATGAATTTTATTGAAAGTATAATTATGTTAAAGAAAAAAATAATTAAAAAATGGAGTATTGATTTGAGGGAACAATTTTTTCTTTAAAGTGAGACACAATTTTCTATGAAAACACATAAAATTTACATCAAATAAATTAATTTCAAAGAAAACAATTCCACATCATAATGTTTTTTTTTTTTTGAAATATTATCCATAGAATATTCTTTCCAACTGTATCACTGCAGCACTATTTGGGATAGTTGATCACTATCCCAAGCATTTTTCGTATTTTTCATCTTTTAATAGATTAAAAAAAAATGAAAGATCAATATAATTACAAGTTCAAATTTACAACTTGGACACTAAAAACTATAATCAAATTCTTTGGATGCACTTACTATATGGAAGACTTTCAGATTCTAATGTTGTTTGTGTTTATCCAATTTCACTTACTAATGATATACGATATAGCGTATGTAACAAGGTTTTCTTTTTTATAAACACCATATATATATATATATATATATATATATATATTATGTGTGTGTATAGAAATTTTAAACAAAATCGCTTTAGAAATTATTTAATATTAACTAAAAGCAATTAATTACGTTATCAATCTAAAAGGTGAGGTCACTTTTTATTTATGAATAAATTGACTTATTTTACATATTTTATAATAACATTACAATTTAAGTTGAAAGTTTAATTCGAACAAATCATCAAGATTGCAAATGCAACTCTTAATTTAGTACATGTAAAAAATTACATAAATTATTGACAGTGCAAATTGTCGGTGTAATGTGTGTGGATCATTTTAATATATAATTAAAGTATTACCAAATTGTACCAATTTATAAATTTCTAATAAATAAATTATTATAACATAATATATATATATATATATATATATATATATATATATATATATATATATATATATATGTGTGTGTGTGTGTGTGTGTGTGTGTGTAATTTTGATATCTTATTCATTTATGCTAATTGATTATCATTTGTTAGTTAATTGTTTATTTATGATAAAAAAAAAATTGACATTTGTCAATATAACAATTTCACACACAAGTAATTAAATTTTCTTTATACAAATGCCTAATTAAAATTTATCTTGAATGTAAATAAAAATCATTAAATGCAAGTATAACATAGATAATAAAACAATGTGAAGTAAAAAATAGTTTTCATATATTATCTAATATATATTTGTATATATTCTTCACTTAATTTAATTATACAATTTAAATCAATATTGTATTTTATTAATATTATGAAATATATTTCAAATTATATATTAAATTATAACTGCAAAAAGCACAAATTATATATATATATATATAGGTGTCTCCTGACGATGTTGTCCATATTTTCCATATGTTCACTCCATATTTTCTATTCTTCTCTTCTGACCTATGACTGTATGGATGTATACATGCAAATAAAAAAATCATTAAAAGCACCGATAGCATAGATAACAATAAAATGTAAAGTAAAAATAGTTTTAATATATTATCTAATTTGAATATTCCTATATTTTGCTTTGTAATTTTTGCTCTTGGAGAGCAAAAAATGAATGGTCAACAAATTACGCTGTTTCATAATTTTTTTTTATATTGTTTTCTACATGTAGCATAAAATGGTAACATATTTCATAATCAGATGTATTATTTTGTAATAATTATAATAATAATTGTTATTATTATTATCAAGCTCATTACATTGGATGATGCATATTCATAATAGATTGTACTATATTTCATTATAATATTATGACTATATTTTTATTCTAAAAGAGTTAAAAATGTATAGAAGCCAAATTGTTCTATTTCATAATTCTTTTTATAATGTTTCATACTTTTTTTTTAATAGTCAATAGCATGTTTGTAATTTTTTTTTAATTTCATAGATAAAAATAAATTGTCAATGATGCAAAGTTGGATAGTAAGAGATATTATTCATGTATATAAGATAAACACAAAGTCAGTAATATGTGTAGTGTTCAAATTGGATACAAATATAAGAAAAAATGTAAGGTATAGTTTGATAATGAAAATGAAGAATTTCACACAAATATAAATAAATTGTTGGCAAAACAAACAGGATTTAAATTTATTTTAATAATTATTTTGACTGTCAATTATTCATGAATTATTCAAAATCATATAAGTATGAAAATAGCTTTAATATTTGTTACCAAATGGATATAGATACAAACATACATAGACATACACCCTATTAATTTAAGTAAAAAAACGACACTACTATACTCATACCTTATTTATTATCAACCCTAACTCAAATAGTCAAATGAATTATTGAGTGATGATATTCTAAAATAAACTGCTCAAGTTGTGATTAATTTTATTAATATTCTAATACAAGTATGAGAATTTCAATTAATTTAGCAATCAATTAAAAAACCTGCTACAATAGTATAATCAATAACTGAGTACAATGCTCTATAAAAATTATAAGTTGTGATTAATTATATTATTAGTTGTTCGTAAATTTTCTCTAGTTCCTTGAAAATAAACTTTTATTTTTTTATGTCAGAAGTATAAATTATTGTTATTATTAAAAATGTAAAAATCAATATTTATGTTGCCTGACGAAAAAGAGACTTAGCCTCAATATTCTAAAGAAGACTATAAATTAATTTTGAATTTGACTATACCAACTCAAAAAAAGGTGATGATGTCTAAAATCTAGTTAGTGAATAACATTACGAGTAAATATAAAATACAAAAATTTTATTGATAAGAAATAAAATTTATAAAAAAAAAATACGAATTATTCTATTGATTATTTTGCTTGTACACATATCAATTAAATATTTCAATTTTCATAAATTTCATTACTTTACAAAATTAAAATCTAATAGCACCTAAACTGAAATTTATGATAGGTAATAAACATTTAAATGTTTAGCATTATCTGTATAATACATTTTATTTTTTGTTCTTCTGATATCAAAAAAATTTAGATAACTTATAAATTATTTATTAATTATAAGTTCAATAATAAGTTATTTAATGATTTCATTCTTAATCTACTGCATCTAGATGTCTACTAAAAAATAAAATGAGTTATATTGAAAGCATAATTATGTTAAATAGAAAAATAGAAGAGTTTTGAGTTAGGCGGAAAAGGGAGACACATTATTTCATGAATACATGGGTGATCCACATCATAATTTTTCCTTTCCAACTTTATCACACTACACCACTTTTTGGGATAGTTGATCACTATCCCAAACATTTTCCATATGTCATTCCTCTACTCTAAGAACAACCATCTTTTAATTCATCATCGTGCACCATAGAGCTTATGACATTTATCATTATTTATACACAACGGACTCTCTTACACACGCATAAAATAAAAACAGTAGAGGACCGACATACATAGGTTTGCCTTCAAAATAACCGCATTATAACAAACGTAAACTAAGGTTGGTGCTTTATTTAGGAGCAGGACACTTAAAACTAGCAAACCCCCTTCAATGACGTTAGTTATGGTTTCAAGTAGATGATTACTCTCCATCGTCAGTTGGCTTTTTGCCCTTTCTTCGGCTAAATTCCCCCATAAATAGGTGCATAGTATTACCGGGTGGACTTTGATAATAATCATGGCCTTGATTCATTATTTGTGGAAGGATGTCACGTTCATGTCGAAGAGGTGATTGAAATAACAGCCTTCGAGTGGGTAATTTTCCTGTTGATTTCATGATTTCAATCTTAAACATATCGATTAAGCAATGCAATGGAGTAAGCCTGACAAGTAGCTTAGAAATTTTCTCCTCTGGGCAAACACATTTGAGTGACATCAATAATACCTTTAATTCTGCCTATATCGAGTGCTCATCATGAGCTAAATCATATAATTTTCCAATTACAGCTTCGGATGCGTTATATAGAAGTTTATTCGTATTACATGCAAAATTTAAAAAAAAAACATTAATAATATGATTTCTCTGTGGTTGCCATGGCTAATTATGCAATAATAATACAAATATGATGTCGGTTAGATTTGTATGTTGTCCATAGTTAGTTAGAAATATTAAAAAATATATATATAAAATATATAGGAATCGAGAAAAGAGTTGGCTTCTACAAGTAGGTAAGTTGGGAGGCTATAGACTGAATCTGGCCTTAATCATTCTGAAATAAACGAAGGAAAAATATTTGTTAAAGTTTTTATGGAAAATGCGCTTGAGAATCCTTCCCTGCCTTACCGAATATAGTTTTTTGATACAAGGATAAAGTGGGGGGCTATATGGATGTATGGTTAAAATGAGTTACATGTCTTTCTTTGAAGGGCGTTATATATGAACGTAACTTGTCAAGTAGGCGGTAAATGGGTGGTTTAAGATGGCTATGGATATTGTTCAAATGGATAGAGCAATAAATTGTCCTTTTATTCATGTAATATCTATATTGATATCCATATTTACTTCATCTATTTAATCCATTTCCATACATTTGCCTTATTAAAATTAAAATTGGTTTAAAGTAAATATTTTAACCTTCTTAGATATTTATGAAATTTATAAAATAAGGTGAATCGAACTGGTTGAATTAGATATTTTTTTTATTTGTTTAGTTTTTGGAAACAACATATAAGTAAAATATTTAAATTATTTTACAAAATGGCATAACAATATACGATATCATAACATAATTAATATGTATATTAAAGTAAAACAAATTATTTTTGAAAATTATCATTTTGAGGAAAATAATGTAATATTAAAAATTTTGAAAATTTTTCACATAATAATGGAGTTGTACGTTCAGCCGGTTGGATAAGGTTTTCGAATATGACCCATTTGCTGTCTATAGGAGCTGCTCGATTTTTTTCACTTGCAGTTTTTTTTTTTTTTGACTTTACCGGATGGGAGCACTGTTCGGTGCCCAATTGTACCAAGCGGATAAGCCAGCTCAGATAGATTATGAAACCAGTGGTACTTAGTACTTATATATTTATATAATTATAAGCAAACATAATTTATTATTCAAATCAAGAGCATTTTAATTTATTCAAAATTTATGCTAATATATATATATATATATATATATATAATTGGACACATAAGCAAAGCCCCTTAAGAATGCCTATGCAACATAAAAAATGATATATATGTATAAGAATTTAATTTAAGATCTAGTATATAAATTTAGAACATCAAAGCTGACAATTAAATAGAAACAAATTGCGTACCTGTCTCCGCATTGAATCCCAATTTGTTTTGAGTCATAATTACAAACGCTGAAATTAAATCACTTGAATAATATGTCAGAACAGTTGAAAATAGAAGTTAGGTCTTCCTCTCCTTGACCTTCTCAAAGACGACTACAATTGGCTTAACAACTAGGGTTTTTCGTTATGAAGGCAGAAGAAAGGACTTACCTTATTTATAATAAATTTTAATAGGTTCACTCATCACAAGTCCATGTTAAAATAAGCATACACTAACTGTATCGGCCCACAAAAGATGTTACAAGCCTATAACTCAATTGATCACATTTTAATTGGATTTATTCCAAATCAATAAACTATATTATTCAGTTTGTTTTATAAATAATTAAATAGACTTATAATTAATATTAGCCCACATAAAAATTCCAACATTCTCTTACTTGGGTAATATTAATTATGACGTTTTCATATTTTAAGAAATAAAACATTTTTGAAAAAAACTCTCAGACTGAATACTTTAAACTCAAGTGTGACTACATAATTTTAGAAAACATATAGTTTATTGATAAAGTGACACCTCAAACACAATATTGTCCACATTAAATTATCAATATCGGATTATGACAGTAGTTATGCACCTTATTGACATAATACTAATCTATAGTCACAAATATTGACAACTTAACTGACCTGGATTCCGATATGGCAGTGTAGCAAGAAAATATCACTCACATGTGATCAATACACTATTTTCTTGTCAGTCCTCCAAATATTTCTCTTTCACACATGCTCTAACGAGCAAAAGAAATTTACAAGGCTTCACAATAAGGTTGTTATTTCCATTTGAAAATACACACACAATGTCTTAGCCTTTGTTTCCAGAAACACAATTGGAAACTAGCTCTGCTTAAGATAATCACATCAGTCTTAAGCATATTAACCATAACTCATAGTATGTTTTATATATATATATATAATGTGCACATGTGCATAATAAACAACCACAAAACACTCAACCCATATAAATAAATATGAATAAGCAATATAGCAAAAATTTTTTTTAACTTAAACGTTCAATTACAAGCACAAAAAAAACTTTCACTAACCAAACACATCAAAAGACTCTACAACACTCATATTACAAATATGTTTCTTAAAAACTATGGGTCTAAGTCCTTTGGTTAGAGGATCAGCTAACATTAAATCAGTACTAACATATTGAATTTCAATGTCTCTTTTCTTTACTAAGTCTCTGACTATAAGATATTTGATCTTCATATGCTTAGAACCACTCGAACTTTTATTGTTCCTAGAGAAGAACACAACAACATTATTATCACAATAGATTCGAAGTGGTCTAGCAATAGAATCAACCACAAGCAAATTAGAAATAAAATTCTTTAACCATATAGCTTGTGTACTAGCACCATAACATGTAACAAACTCAGCTTGCATAGTAGAAGATGTTGTAAGTGTTTATTTAACACTTTTCCACTAAACAGCACCACCAGCAAGCATAAAAATATAACCTGAAGTGAATTTCATATCATTTTGACAGCCTGCAAAATCAGAGTCTGAATACCCCACCACTTTAAGATCATCTACACGCCTATAAACTAACATATAATCCTTTATCTTTTGCAAGTATTCCATTACCTTCTTAGCAACTACCCAATAATCCCAACCAGGATTAGAAAGATATCGATCAAGAATATTGACAATGTATGCAATATCTGGTCTTGTACACACCTGAGCGTACATCAAGCTGCCAACTACACTTACATAAGGAATATTAATTATGATTTGCCTTTCTATATCAGTTTTAGGGCACTGCTCCTTACTGAATTTATCTCCTTTCACCACAGGAGTATCACCACCTTTGCAAGATTGCATATTGAATCTACTAAGCACATGATCAATATATGCCCTTTGAAAAAGACCTAGTAAATGACGGGATCGATCACGACGAATCTCAATACCCAAGACAAAATATGTCTCTCCAAGATTTTTCATATCAAAAGTCCTAGAGAGTAATTGTTTAGTTTCACAAATCATCCACACGTCATTACTAGCCAATAAAATATCATCAACATAAAGAACAAGAAATATAAATTTACTCCCACTGATCTTATGATAAATGCATTGATCAATCTTGTTCTCTGTGAAACTAAGTGAAGTAACTATCTCATCAAATTTGAGATACCATTGACGCGAAGCTTGTTTGAGACCATAAATAGATTTCTTTAGTTTACAAACTAAGTGTTCTTTATATAAACTTCCTCACCCAAATCACCATTTAAGAATGTTGTTTTGATATCCATTTGATACAAGTCTAAATCAAAATGAGCAACCAAGGCCATAATTATTCTAAAGGAATCTTTAGAAGAAACAGAGAAAAAAGTCTCATTATAGTCAACACCTTCACGCTGTGTAAACCCCTTAGCAACCAATCTAGCTTTAAACTTCTCAACATTTCTTTTAGAATCCTTCTTGATTTTGTATACCCATTTGCAACCTATGGGTTTAATATTAGAAGGAAGTTCCATTAGTTCCCAAACTCTGTTATGATTCATTGATGTCATCTCATCTTTCATAGCATCAATCCAAAATTCAGAACAAACACTATTTATAGCCTCATCATAAGATACAGGATCAATAATATGACCTATATTATAATCACATTCACCAAGATAGATCTCATAATCATCTAAAATTGTTGACCTTCTCGCCCTAACAGACCTCCTAACAAGTAATTGTTCAGCTATAATAGGCTCTGGAGGATTATCAACAGGAGGAGGAAGATCAATTGCACCCTCACCACCACCACCTACTTGAATAGGAACCCTTATAATCCTTTCATATGATGAAGGTAAAGGAATGGTTGCAATTTCATTTTTGTACACCACGAATAGGTGATTGAGAAATGTCTAGATCAGCAACATCCATCTCAAAAAACTTCACAATCAAGGACTCTATAATTCTTATGCCACGTGTAGGACAATAAAACTTGTATCCTTTAGAATGGGCTGGGTACCCAATAAAGCAACAACGAGTAGTTCTAGGGTCTGTCTTTTTCTCATTTGGATTATATATTCTAACCTCAGCAGGACAACCCCAAACACGAAAATGGTTCAAACTAGGTTTTCTACTAGTCCACAACTCAAAAGGTGTTTTAAGTATAGATTTGCTAGGGACAAGGTTTAAAATATAAAGGGCAGTTTTAATAGCTTCACCTTATAAGAATTTAGACATGTTAGACCTACTCATCATGCTCCCCATCATATCTTTCAAAGTACGATTATGCCTTTCAGCGACACCGTTTTGTTCAGGACTACCAGACATGGTATATTGAGCAACTATTCCACATTCTTGCAAATATTTGACAAACTCTCTCATATGTTGACCAGTCTCATCATATTTGCCATAATATTCACCCCCATGACCATACCTGACAATTTTAATGAATTTTCTCAATTGTTTCTCAACCTCAGTTTTGAAAATTTTAAACATCTCAATAGTATATGATTTCTCCTTTATCAAGAACAAATATCTATAATGAGAAAAATCATCAATGAAAGTAATAAAATATTTATTGTCATAAATAATAGGTGAATAAAGTCCACTGATATCAGTATAAATAATCTCTAGAAGATCTGAACTTCTATTAGCACCTTTCTTTTTATTCTTAATCAATTTACCCCTTATATAATCCACACGAACATCTAGATCCTCAAAATCAAGAGAAGGAAGAATGTCATCTTTTACTAGTCTTTCAATTCTTTCTCTAGATATATGACCTAAAAGTTTGTGCCATAATGAAAAAGATTTTCTTTAATTAAAGATCGTTTAGCCACAATGTTGGTTTCACAATCTCTCGCATCATCCAAACACAGTCTATATAAATTATCGAACAAAACACATTCACCAATCAATTTGGAATCTAAAAACATATTGACTTTTCTATTACCAATAGCAAAATGATATCCAATTTTGTCCAAAACAGAAATAGAAACCAAATTTCTCCTAAAAGATGGAACATAAAAAGTGTTCTCCAAAATCAAACAAAATCCAGATTCCAAGACTAATCTAACTACTCCTACTTGCTCAACATCTATCTCCAAATTGTTTCCA
>CATIWR010049486.1:0-14244 GCA_949677035.1 Omphalea diandra | reverse complement strand
AGGATTTGTATGTTTGCAAAAGCTGGAATGTCAGTGAGACAGATGTTACGATTGATGGAACTAGAGAAAGGTGTGAAGCTAGGTTGTTTACCATTTACAGAAATAGATGTGAGAAACCTACTGCAGTCTTTCAGAAATGTCGATCGAGATAATGATGCTATTGATCTTCTAGCGATGTGCAAGAAGCTGAAGGATGAAGATCACAACTTCAAATACGACTTCAAAATAGATGGCCACAATAGGTTAGAGCATATTGCATGGTCTTATGCCACATCTGTTCAATTATATGAGGCATTTGGTGATGCAGTTATTTTTGACACAACCCACCGTCTGGATGCCTATGATATGATTTTAGGCATTTGGCTTGGGGTGGACAATCACGGGATGACTTGTTTCTTCAGTTGTGTATTGCTACGTGATGAAAATATGCAGTCCTTTACCTGGGCATTAAAGGTAAGAATAATGTATCTTGGGACCTGGCAAGTTGAGGAACAAAATACTTTACAGGCCATATATTAGCATGTTTTCTGTCAGCTCTGTAGTGATATGAATCAACTTCATGCCTGCTTGCGCTTGAGCTTCCTATTTAGTACTTTCGAATAGCATGCAGAACAAATCTTAGGTCATAAGAAAGAATTCAAGTTTGATTCTTTTCTGACTTACTAGTCCCACTGTATTTCTTATGTGTGATCAAGTTATATATGGTTAAATGTCAATGAATAAATGACTCATCTATAAAATATTTTTATAAGCTTTTTGTTGCCTTCACCCTTTTCGTGGTCAGGTCTTGTTATCTCCTGGTTATCCAACTCTGCCTAATTTGTATTTTATTCATGCAGGCATTTGTGGACTTCATGAATGGAAAGGCTCCACAAACTATTATGACTGACCAAAACATGTGGTTGAAGGAGGCTATTGCTACTGAAATGCCACGGACTAAACACGCCTTTTGCATTTGGCACATCTTTGCAAAATTCTCAGATTGGTTTTCTGTTCGGCTTGGGTCATGTTATGATGATTGGAAGGCTGAGTTTCTCCGGCTATATAGTATGGAATCTGTGGAAGATTTTGAGGAAGGATGGAAAGAAATGGTTGTCAAATATGGGCTCCATGCTAATAAACATGTTGCTAGTTTGTATGAATTCCGGACATTTTGGGCTTTGCCATTTTTGAGGCACAACTTCTTTGCTGGATTGATGAATACATATCAATCTGAACTCATAAATGCTTTCATTCAACGGTTTTTGAGTGCACAATCACAATTAGATCATTTTGTAGAGCGAGTGTGTAAGCTTCCTTCTGTTTTCTTTGATTTTTTTTGTTGATTTTGACAACCTAAATTTCTAATTATTCTTTCTCCAGGTGGCTGATATTGTTGAATTTAGTAATCAAGCTGGAGTGAAGGCTGCTACTCAACAAAAATTACAGAAAGTCTACCTCAAATCAGGTTCACCAATTGAATCACATGCAGCCTCTGTTCTTACTCCATATGCCTTTAACAAGCTCCAGGAGGAGCTTGTGTTAGCTCCACAGTATGCATCTCTTCCAATAGATGAATATTATTATCAAGTCAGACATCATACTCAGATATCGGGGGGTTGCAAGGTCTTCTGGGATCCTTGTCAAGAGCACATCAGTTGTAGCTGCAATCAGTTTGAATTTTTAGGCATTCTTTGTAGACATGTCCTCCGTGTCTTGTCGACCAACAATTGTTTTCACATTCCCGACCCATATTTACCTATCCGATGGCGTGATGTTAGTTCATTTTCCAGTACAAGAGCTCATTCTGAGAGGATTCAGTTATTAGAGTCCATGGCTTCAACACTTGTGATGGAATCAATTGAAACTGAGGAACGTGTTGATGTTGCGTGTGAGCAACTTGCCATGGTTTTATCACGTATTAAGGACCTTCCTAGGCAGACAGATGGTGAAAATTCCTACAGTTGCCCATCGGACTCATTGATTCTCCCAGAAGTGGAAGATGGTGATGGAATAGTTCAGGTTCTTGCAACTGGGAATCCTCATGATTCGATCAGTCTGGGAAAACTGAAAGAGAGAAGGCCCAGAGATGGAAATGATGTGTCCAGAAAGCGAAGGCATTGTTCTGGTCCTTGCTGTGGGCAGTTTGGACATGATGCATCAGATTGTCCAATTATGGGAGGTGATCATTTGAATGGTGCTGCACTTGGATACATATAGAATATGATATTGGCAGCAGTTGGCATATGAAGCAATCACATTGCCGTACATCATCTTTGTTTATTCCAGTGGTGCATTTTTTGGCCTTCCAAATTTCATGGTACAGATATTTAAGCGCTCTTTACAACAGCAAAAACATCATTCAAATGGCACACCCTTATTAAAGGTTACATTCTACTTTTGAGATACAGCATTTTGTTAAGCTTGCAAATGAATTGGTTTTCCCTTTTTGCATCATTCGGTGGGTTAAGTTTATGCACATAGCGACCATCCGCAAATTTTGGAAGTTGTAATTGCATCTAGATTCTCCTATATGTTCCTTTATTGGCCTCACTTGTGATATTTATTTTCTAATATAATTCTTGGCTCAATGGTTTTCTCATGCTTTATTCAGACCTTTAAATATTGACGTGCTGTGAAATCAGAAATCAGGAGATCTATGGGTTCATAATATTTGGACAATGGATTTGCCACCTGGATTATCCTGAAGAAGATTTGATGTTTATTTTATTTTTCTTTTTCTTACAATATATCAGTGAGATGCTCATTTCTGACTAGCCATTAATCTATCTGCATCATCGATATATTACTCTAATTATTGCAGATTAGTTGCTTGCCTATTTGTAATTTGATCGTACTTGCTCCAGTGTGTATCATTTTTATCAACTGGATTCACACCATGAACTTGCATCAGTTTCCCATTTCCCTTTGTCACTTGTGTTGGCAGAATTGGTTGCATCTTAGAGAGAAAATTATATGGTTGGAAATTGGGCTTTTTATCACCTTTTCACAACTGGAAGTTGAATCAAAATTCAACTTTTCCAACATGCATCATGTATTAGTTGCATATTTAATGCAAATTGTATGTTAAATAGTGCACCGATAGATTTCACTTCATGACTTGGACCCATGATTGGACATTGCTCCAACAAGCTTTTTCTGGCAAATCCAAAGTTTAGATACCCTTACAAAATCCCTAAAATTTTCATGTGAGTTATTTTGAAAAATGTTGGTTCTATTATTTTTTGCACTGTGCCTGCTTTAGGAATTCATTGGCCTTAACACAATCAGATTCTCGTTACATTCATTTACCTTTTCTTTAACACATGCACATTGAATCTTATGCTTCTCCAGTTCTCTTTCTGCCAAAACAAGTCTATAATTTATATCCATTTACATGCTAAATGATGCAAGACCTATAACCTATTTACCTTAGTCTATAGAATCTTCAGCCAATGAAACCTTAGCGCTCCTGGAAACAATCTAGCAACCTTGCTGGCAATTTCCCTGCCCTTAGCGTGATGATTGTGCGAACCAAAAATTGCTCTCTGAGCCAGTGCTTTCTGGAGGAAGGAGTTTCATGTGCCCTTCATCTTAGATTTTTCATCAGCTACAGTAGCTTGCTTACAAACATCCAGATCCACAGTACTCAGAAGCCATATATTCCAGATTGCTGAACCGCAATGCAGATCAAGGTTATGGTGAGAAAGGTATTGGTGAATTTTTAAGTTTGATAGAATTATGCTATGAGATTATTTTTCATGCATGAAACCCTGGCAAGCTACTAAATGAATGTGTTGGAGGCAAGAGGGGATTAGGGGGTGAAGCCATATTTGTGAATTGCAGAAAGGATCAACTATCAAAATTCTTACATGTGAAATTAGCTTCTTGATCTTCTTGATCAACAAGTGATGCGGAAATAAGATTAACTCTCTTGTTTGTTAGTTTTAAGAGTTATGAAATAATATTGAAATTAATAATGACATGCCCGTTTTACATGCATTTGTAGCTGATTGGTGGAAAAGATATAGCTGCTTGTACAACAAGGGAAGTGCATGAATTGACTAGTTGAATGTGATTAGCATGATCTCTTCATTAATCTTTTTCGTTTTGGTATTGAAACTGAAAAGAATAGATGCCCTCATGCTAGGTTAACCCTAGCTCAACTCCAACCTGATTCCTATGGTGTATGCGTACAAGTACTATAGATAATTTAACAAAGTAGATCAAGTGTATTACTGTGTGCTTGGAGTACAATAGATATGGAACCCGTATGTTTCTGGAGCATCAGAACCACCTTTCCAGGTTACTTGTGTTCACTCCAATAATAATAAGTTAATAACTGCATAATCCAATAAGTCATAATTGCTCTTACTAGAGCAACTAGTAGCGATGTCTTCATTATACAATCAATGAGGAGTCATGATAGTAATCAATCTTCAGTCTCTTACAGTTGGAGCGAATACAACTCCAGCTTCATCAATACTGGTCGGTCAGCTGCTTTGACACAAAGCTCTTCCAACTTTCTTGTTGTATGCTTTTTTGTGACGTCTCCTTCAGTAGAGTCTATTTAATTTGTGAAGCAAATGCCAACCGAGTAATACTCATCAGTCTCTTTTGAGTTCAACTCTAATCAGCATCTTTTATTTTTCTTCTCGCTTGTGCTCTTCTAAATTCCAATCGAGACCTTATTGCATTAAATTGAATCCCATCAGACAATCCAATTTGGTACTTTAGTAAACTTGTCATGGCATTTAATTGATTCATTCGTTAAAACTCCTATCATTAAAGTAACAAATATATATATATATATATATATATATAACAAAATACCACCGTTTAAGTCAGATTTGAGAAATGGGACCTTGGAAATTTCGCGAGCCAGTCCTCTGAGATTTGCTATATATATATAAAGCCAAAGTAAAGAGAAAACAACTCTCTTTGTGACACATCATCTTTTTAAAAGTCTATTGGTTTGACACATCATCATTTTTTTTATTTTTTAGAAATTTAATTTCTTATCATGTATATTAATAAAAACAAATATTCAAGTGATTATGAAATATTTAATTTTTATATTTATTAGTAGATCAATTATGAGATTTAATTTTAATATTAATTATCAATTTTAGTTTATATATGAAATAAATTTTAATTTTGATCTATAATATAAAACATATTTCATATATAAAATGTAATTTTTAAAAACCATTTACTTTAAAAAGATTTTATAAATTTTTTTAATTTCAAAAAAATTTAATTAGATGAAATCTATTATATATAATAAAATTGAGGCAATATGAATTAACATTTGATAAATTCTCATTTATATATTTCTTTATATAAACATTGGAAAGAGATAATTTTATCTATTTTCAGGCAAGAAGGTGCTCCTAAAAGTAGTGATCTAGGTCATCTTGACTTATTTCAAGATTCCACTTGCTATATGCCATTGAATTTCTTCAATAATAGCTAAAGTTTAGCGCATTAGTGTAATTGGTTTCCTCTAAATTTTTCTAAAAAAGGAGATATGGGCTTCAGAGATTTAGTACCTTCTAATTTTGGTATGCTAGAATGACTAGGTTGGTGGCTTCTATTGGATTTTACTTCTATCCTTGCTCATCTCTTAAAAGTAAAATATTTCCCAAATTGTTCCTTCATGAAGTCTAGTCTAGGTACCGATTTGAGTTATTCTTAGAGAAGTCTTTATGAGGCAAAGTACTTATTATATCAAAGCTTCATATGGCTAGTAAAGGGTGGCAAATCTATCAATTTAAAAATTACCGATGCTTATCAAGACAAAATAGGGATAATTTTAGTCTTTGTCTTGGTTTTTTTCAATAAGAACTCAATCTCTATTTTGATGAATAACTAGTCTTGGAATCATACCCTTATTCATTCCTCTTTTGTCCCTTCTGAGGCTAACTAAAGTATTCCTCTCAATGTACATCATACCTGATGAACTAAAGAGGTGAGATGATAACGTTGACCTTGTCAGATAGGGTTTGCAAGGAAGGAGAAAGTGAGAGGGGAGTCTTTTATGATGATTAAGTCATATAACTATTTGAGGTTGAATATGGTATATGAAGAGTCAGAATAATTAAATATTAGAAGAAAACCTCTTATACATAAGCCTTGTCATGGAGCCCTTGGCTAGTTAGAAGTAGGATTAGTTATCCTATTTGGGATGACATACCTTAGTATAGGTAGCATAATCCAAAACAAGGTGAACTTACACTAACATTGAATAGGCATAAAAGTCTTGTACTATTGGATATATGAAATGGCTAAATGGCCTACCTTATAGGTTTATTGGACAAATCAATACCAAGCTAAGTTAAATGTATTCTAAATGACACCAAGCTAGGCTCGAGATAGGCATTGATCTTACCCTAGCTAGGTTAGTATCACATGTTCCCCTTCAGTTTGAGTTTATTTATGACTTAGAGGAAATGGATAGCATTAGAGTATGTCATGTTAGACAATCAAAATGTTGGTAAAAGGATTTGAACTAAATGAACCCTGAGATAAAAAGGAAAGAGATGAGACCACACGTGTAAGCTCTAAAATTTGAAACTTGAAAAATAAACATTTTGCAACTACCATAGCCACATGGCAATTAGGCATTAATAAAAGCAATAAAAGGCATGATAGGCACATTGTTCAAAAAATATCAGCCATTAAAGAGAGGTTTTGGTTCATCTAGTACCTCTTCCTCTCCCTTATAGCGCCTTTAAAAAAGGTAAGAGGCATGAGGATGCCATTATAGTTCTTTCTACCTTTCATCATTGCCTTACAAATGAACTTGGTGCAAAGATATTGAAAATATAAATATAAGGTTTTTTCTTCTTGTTTTTTTTACTTTTATAATTTAATAGTTTAAAGTTATATAAGAGGTTATACGACCATCATCACTGATGTTGAAGCCTTATATGACCACCATGAAAGGAGAAATTATAATAGAAGAGGCTGTAAAAAAGAGTCACATCATGAATATGAATACAAACTCTTTGCCCACACCCTAGATGAAAGAGGAACAAGGGAGGTGTTTACCCTAAAGTTGCTCTATGTTATTAAGACTTTTTGTTATCTCAACCTGTAAAGAAATAAATATTGATGATTATTAATTGTCTTAACCTCTAAAGTAGTAAAACCAAGAGAACTTCTAACTTTATGATTGAGTTTTTATGCTTGTAGTTTTTTTTCCCCCAATATTTGTATAAGATTATTGTTAACTCCAAAAGTAGAAAGCTAAAGGCACACCTCAAAAACAATGCTTTGGAAGACATGTTAACACCAAAATGGGAGGAATATTTACCTTTAAGGAAGAATGATTTGCCTACCAAAAGCATGGAGACATTTGATTAGACCTTTAACATGCTTTTAATGATGAAAGCAAAACATCTCAAGAGAGAAGGTCTTGAACATGCTAAAGGCATTTTTGTAAAACATAAAAAAGTGGAAAGAAAAAGGAGATTGAAGGTACCAATGACTGTGTAAAGCATACCAACGGGCATGTAGAAAACAATGATTGTTGATAGAGAATAATGAGCATGGATGAAGTCTTTAGAAAGTAATTTATCTCATTTGCTTGATATAAAGGTAGCTCAATGATCATGGAGAAATTGCAATGATTGTAAAAGTGTTTAATGAGCGCAAGAGGAGTTCAACAACCTTTGAAAAAATCTTCAGGAAGCATCTTAACTAGTTTGTGTAATTATGGACATTGCTAATGATAGTGGCAAAATTCCAATGGGCATTAGCTGATAAATACAATAGGCATCATAAATAGTTAACAATCATTGCGAAGAGTCATTAGGATCTCAATGACCATAGGACAAAAACAACAATTGTGGAAAGCAATAATAACTAGTTTTTCAAAAACTGATATAACTTGCTAATTTATTTGTAGTGGCTAGTTTTAGGTTCTTAGATATAAAAATCCTCTATTTAAAGCCCATAATCAATAAGAAAAAGTGTAATAAATAATTATCTTTTTATATAAACCATTTTTGGGGTATTGCTTTTTATTTTAGATGGTGAAATTTTGTACTATTTATGAAAAAGTAGGTCTTTTTGAGCATTTATTGTATTTGATTCCTAATTAGAGGCTTACATGCTTACTAAGGTTCATTCCTCATTAAGTAGTTAAAGGTTGATATTGTGCCTTTAAAAAATATAAAGGGTTGTCTCTCTTTTTCCTTCACCAAACAAGAGAATCATAAAGGTCATTTCTTAAACTACAAAAGAAAATGTTGTAAAGGCTTAAGTATGATTAGATAGTGGATATAAACATATTATTTAACCACTATAAATCTTTGTGTTGGTTTTATCCTTCTTTTTGCATTTTATCAAGTTTTTATTAGGAATCAATTTACTTCCCTTCTTAGGTTACCATCCTCACCAAGACTAATAATTCGTATTAGAGGTTTGCCTCTTTTCAAAACTTAAGTGTAAAAGGCATATGATAAATGGTAGCTTAATATGAGCCTAAACCAGAAGGACAATCAATGGTGTTAATCATGCCTTCATTTATAGGTTTCAAAGATCGAGGCCTAATAAAAATGCACATGTTCTCCTTATTCTTAGGTCTCAATCCTTAAGGAAGTCATCTCATGACTACTCTATTCAAGGATCTAAAAGAATATTCATTTGGCAATGTTTTATTATGAAATTTTAGCCATAAGGAATACTTTTGCTATGCAATATTGAATGATAAAAAGATTGTTATTCCTAACTCCCATAGACCTAAAACAAAATATGTTATAAAGAAAGGTTAAATTGCAAGTTAACTATGTTCTATGAATTAAGGAAAGAGCAATTAGAAAGGGGAAGATTATTTCTTTTATATATAGTTTTGGATTGTTTATTTTTTAATTTGCTAATATATAGTTTTGGATTTATTTTTGGATATATATCTTTTTTGGCCCTTAAGATTTGGGAAGATTTCTTTAAAGGGGAGATTTTTTGACATTTATTGTTTTACATTGTTTTCTTCTTCACTTCTTTTTTATGATGACAAAAAAATTTAGATGTTGTTAAAATGCCTTTTTATATTTTATCAAGTATTTTGGTTTTGTGATCATTGAAAAAGAGGGAGATTGTTGACTTCAAGGTTGCTCTAGATTGTTAAGACATTTTATTATATCAACCTCTAAGGTAATAAATATTGATGATTATTTTAAATGATCTTAAAATCAAAGGAAGTTCAAACCTTATGATTGAGTCTTTGTACTTATAGTTTTTGCCAATATTTGTATAGGGGTATTGTTAACTCTAAAAGAAGGAAGGAAAAGGCACCCCTTAAAGATAATGCTTTGGAAGACATACCAAGGCCATAAGGGAAGGAAAGTTCTATCTCTAGGGAGAAAGATTTGTCTACCAAAAGTATAGAGACATTTGGTTTGACACTTAATGTATTTTTAAAAACAAAAGCAAAGCATCTCAAGACAATAGTATTTGAGCATACTAAAGGCATTTTTATAAAAGGTATAAAAGAGGAGAGAAAGAATAGAGTAAAGGCACCAATAACCATAGAAAACACATCAACAAGTATGGTAGAAAAAAATAAGCATTAATAGAGAATAACGAGTGTAGATAAAGTCTTCAGAAAGTTCTTTAACTCATTTGTTTGATGTAAAAGTAACTTAAAAATTATACAAAAAGCTGTAATGATTGTGGAAATGTTTAATGAGTATGGAAGGAGTCTAACAATTGTTGAAAGAAACTCAAATATGCTTTGGTTGATAAATATAACATGCAAATATCCAATGATCATTGAAAAGAGTCATTAGGATCTTAATGATCATAGGATGAAAACAACGACCATAGGAAACAATAATGGCTAATTTTTCAAAAATTGACAAAACATGCCAATTTATTTTTACTAGCTAGTTTTTGAATTCTCATATATGAAGACCCTTTTTTGAAGTCTAAAATCAATAAGAAAAAGTGTAAGAAAGAATTATCTTTTTATGCAAGCCATTTTTTCCTATGTTACATTTGTATTTTAGGTAGTAAAAGATTTTGTATGATTTATAATCTTGATAAGCATGGAACCATAGTTAGGAATAAGGCTCGGTTAGTAGCCAAAGGCTATATAACTAAGAAGAGGGAATTGACTTTGATGAAACATTGGCTCCAATAGCAAGGTTGAAAGCCATTAGGATTTTACTTGCATTTAAATCTCATATGAATTTTAAATTATATCAAATAGATGTCAAAAGTATTTTCCTTAATGGTTACATTGATGAAGAAGTATATGCTAAACAACCCTTTGGTTTTGAAAGCCATTGCTTTCCTAACCATGTGTTCAAGCTCACTAAAGCCTTATATCGCTTGAAGCAAGCTCCAAGATCTTTATATGAAAGGTTGAGCAACTTTCTTATAAAGAAGGGATTTTTCAAAGGGTTGGTAGACACAACAAGAAGAATGCATACTTATTGCTTGTACAAATATATGTAGATGATATCATTTTTAATACCATTAATGTTTACTTATGAGAAGATTTTTCCAAAGTAATGAAAATCAAATTTGAGATGAATATGATGGGAGAACTCAAATTCTTTCTCGGATTACAAATCAAACAAGGGAAAAAGGGAATCTTCATTAACCAAGCCAAATACACAAAGGAGCTAATCAAATTGGCATGGAGAACCACAAACCACGTAAAACTCCAATGAGCACCAACATCAAGCTAAACATAAATGAACATGGTAAGGTTATGGATCAAAAGTTATATAGAGGTATGATTGGTAGCCTTCTCTATCTAACAACATCTAGGCCAGACATTATGTTAAGTGTGTTTATGTTCTAGATATCAATCTAATCCCAAAGAGTCTCATATGCATATTGTAAAACACATACTCAAATACCTTATTGATACTTCCAACTTAGGACTTTGGTATCCTAAGAGTTCTTCTTTTGAGTTAAAAGTATTTTCAAATGTTAATTTTATTGGTTACACCCTAGATAAGAAAAGTACTTCGGGCACATGTCAATTACTTAGTGAATATTTAATGTCTTGGAGTAACAAAAAGCAAAATTCAATTGTTTTGTCTACAACTTAAGTTGAGTATGTAGCAGCAGGTCTTTGTTGTCCTCAAATCGTATGGATGAAGCAATAACTTCTTAATTACAAGGTTATTGTAAATCAAGTGGCCATCAAATGTGATAACAATAGTGCCATCAACTTGTTTAGAAATCTCATTCAGTATTCTAGGAGTAAACATATAGATATAAGACAACACTTTATGAGGGATCATGTAAATTTTGGTGATATTGTATTAGAATTTGTAGATATCAACCATCAATTGGCAAACAATTTTACTAAACCTCTTTACAATAAAAGGATACAATTCATCAAAAGAGAACTTGGAATGATTGATGAAATTACATTAAGTTAACATCAACAGGTTTTTCTCTTTCACCCTTGATGATTCATGCTTAATTATTGATTAGTTGATGATTGATATATTGCTTCACTTGTGCTTGAAATGATTACCATTAAAGTGTTTAGACTATATAATCTAAAGATTTTAATTGTGTATTTTCCTGATCAAATGTCCCTATATTAATTGAATTCATTATCATATCATTGAGTTTGATTAATAATTTGCATCAATAAAGTTTTCAAAATGTTTGCTTTTTTGAAAATTCATTTTAAACTTAGCCTTGTTTTGGAAAATATGGCCAACGACCCTTGTGAGGTTGCTAAAGGCCTATATACCCCTACAATCATTATAAATTTCCAACGACTGTTGTTCTTCACCCAATGAGCGTTACGAGCAACAACCATTATTGAATGAAGAACACTTGTTTGATCAAACTAAAGGTCATGTCCAACCACCATTGTTTTAATCACAACAGTCGTTGAACACTTTCAACGGTCATATTTTTCAAAGAAATAGGGAACTCTTCAAACTTCAAAATAAGCCCCTTAAACCATAAAGTTATTTTACTTTTACTTTTATTGTGTTTTGGCTTTCTATCTCTATATTTCTTTTTGTATTTATTGGTATTTGCTTTGTTTTCCATTTGCATCATTCATCAAACACCAAACCAAATGACACCCAAAGTTGAATCAATAAAGAGATATAAGCAACCCGCTAGGAAAAACCTACAATCCTTTTACTCAACCTTAGAAATTAAGGAAAACCTAGCCTCAATGCTTGCATAACAAAAGAAAAAGATCATCTGAACCATCCTCATCTCTTCAATCCTTAAAGAAAGCCAAATATATCATATAATCAAAAGGAAAATGGAAGGAGTTAGAAACAAAGCAAACCCCCTTTATTGTCCGAAAATTTCACCTCAAAACTGATAAGGAGAAGGAATTGACTCTCAAACTCTTCAAAAGACATCTTGGGAGAGGCAAGTTTTTTGAATGGACTAATCTATAGAGGTATACGTTAACAGAATAGGTAGAAGAGTTTATGACAGGGATAGGGTGGGAACTCATTTGTCATATAAAAGAGCCCTTTTATATAAAAAGAAATATAGAGATAGAAAGCGACAATCGAGTATAAAAAGAAATAGCTTACAATCGAGTTTCTCACCAACTTAGAAGTTATAGGAGGTGATTGCCATGCAAATGCACAAGAAGCGACAATCAACTTTAGACTTTTTGGTAAGAAATGCACCTTTAGGCCAAATGACTTGGCAAAATGTTTTGATGCCACCACTGCTGGAATAACAAAACATCCTCCCACCTTTAAAGTGGATGTGAACCAATTTTGGAAGTCAATCATGGATTGGAAAAGCAACTACAATAGCAATAATAGAAAGGCATCTAAAATAAAAAAATTAAGCTTTAAGGATAGCTCATTGGTTTATAAAGCATAATCAAATGGTAATTGCACCATCACAAACCTATTCTATCTCTAGTGCATGAAGAACAAACAAAGCATCAACATACCTCTATTATGCAAAGGATTGATGGTCAAATGGATAGAGGGAATGAGTTCGTGATGGGGCATTACATAACCAAGATTGCCAAGTATGTAAAGTTTATACCCTCAACAAAAGAAGAACTTGAGGAAAGGAACATTGTGTTGGAGAAACTGCCACATGATGAATCCATTAGTGAGAAGATGTTGTTGAGCATGGGCATTATCCAAAGGCTCAACTCTAGCCTAATAAAGATAATTCCAAAAGAAGGAGAAATACCTAAACCAAAAAAAGTTAATAATGAGGTTGAGGAAGCCATTCGAGCAGGGATTATTGTTGTGATAGAAACTAGAACTAGTGTTCCTGCTCTTGCTATTGCTACTCTTCTCTCAGACTTTGAGCAGAAGGCCCTTGATCAACTGGCAACCATCTCCAGTGTTGTTCAAAGGGTTGAATCCTCCATTATCTCTCTTTACCAAAAGATACAAAAACTTAAAAGGGGTATGAAGGATGTCAACCAGACCCTAGATTCAATTGTGGAAAGGCTAAATTTGCCACTTAGAAGTCCAACTACTCCAACAAAGTCTAATGCAACAACAGAGCCTAAGGACAAGCCTGGACCCTCACCTCCAATCATCTTCATGTTGCATATTTATCTCCATTTCATTTCTTTTTTCTTTATTTTCTAAAAATTATTGATGTAAGGGACAACATTTCTTTAATGATATAAATATTCTCTCACCTTGTTTATTCCTATTTGAGTTACCTTTGTTGCTTTTATAGTTATGTATTAATTTTTGATAATGGCAAATGGGGAGAAATAACTAAAGAACTTGGAATGTTATAAGTAATGGGGAGAAAGTATGAAAAAGCATATGACTTAAGATTTGTATGAATTTGTTTTCCAAAGAACTTAGTTTGTATAACTTGTTCTAACAGTGCATAAACAATAAAACAAAGGGAGAGTAAAATGATCCATTATAACTTATGAACTTGTCTGTTATACTTAAGATTTATATGATATATCACTTACAAGATTATTTATCCTTAAATAGATTGTTTGTCATCATAAAAAAAAAAAAGGGAGAATGTTAGACCTAGCTTAGGAGTTTTGGTAAACCAAGCTTGTTTTGATGATTACAAACACATCTACATTATTCAAGTTGGTGCGTAAGATGTTGCAAGTACATCAATCTCTTAATCAAAGGCTTGTAAAAGAAAAGTTTTGAGAAAAACTAAGTATTCAAATTCAATGGGTGTTGTTGCATTTTAACAGGCGTTAAACTTAATCAACAGGAGTTGAAGGTTCTTAACAGGCATCGAAGTGGCACCTAAATGTGAGTTAAAGGTTCTAGATCCCTCAACCAATGGCTCTCT
>CATIWR010049479.1:0-10355 GCA_949677035.1 Omphalea diandra | reverse complement strand
ATTCTTTGTGTTAAACCATTTAGCCCCCTCCATAACTTATTGATTGTTGGACTAGGATATTTAATCCTAAGTTTAGAACCTCTTTTGATTTTGACAAAGGAGATTGATCATTACTAATATTTTTATTAAGTTTTGATTTTTCATAAATATAAGTCTCACAAGTTAATGTCCAATTATCACAGTAGAATTCGCGGTCCGAGTCGCACCAGAGTCGAGACCGCAATTTTCAAAGAACTCCAAATGAGAATTTATTCCACAATCGGAGCTTGACAAGTGTTCTAGGAAGCCATTGGAAGTCAAAAATCGCGAAGGCTACATGTTGGTAGCGACCGCAATTTGAAAAGTAAAAATTGCAGATTTTGACAGACTGATTCACGATTAGAATCGCGGTCTACACAAATGAATTAGCGACCGCAACTTATGTTGGCTGAAGAAACACAACAGCTATATTTTCCTAAAGCACTATTGAAAACTAGCCGTTAGAAACTTTGGTAAATTTTGGGTATAAATACTCCATCAAGCATTAATAGCAAAGACTAAGAGATTTATTGTCATGAAATTTATTATCAAGAGAAAAAGCTCTCAATCTTTGCTACTCATTTATTTCAATTTTCTTTGCAATATTGTCAATTTGTTGGGTGTGAGCATTAAACACCATATTGTAAGGTTGTGTGTGAGCCCGTAAAACACACGGTTGTAAGATTGTGTGTGAGCCCATAAAACACACGGTGGTAAGGTTGTGTGTGAGCCCGTAAAACACACTGTTGTAAGGTTGTGTGTGAGCCCGTAAAACACACGGTTGTAAGGTTGTGTGTGAGCCTGCAAAACACATTGTTGTAAGTTGAGTGTGAGCTTGTAAAACACTAGTGATTGAGTGAAATACCCAATTGGTGAATTGGGGAGTGGACATAGGGTTGGTTAATACCCGAACCACTATAAATCGTTTATGTTCATTATTCTCATTATTCTTCCCCTCTTCTTTATTTTTAAATTTTTATACCAATTCAACCCCCCTTCTTGGTGCCAAGGGCCAACATTCTTGATTGTCATGTTATAGTCACGAACTTGATTATGTTGCCTCAATTAGATTACCCATGAGTTTAGAAAATAGTGGAGCTATTTGATATGTGGCATGAGGAAATACCTAAGTACACGTTGGGCGAGGAGAAAATCCTCATGACCCCTTTCATCACTCTTTTTCCTTCTAAGAGTCATGCTCAAGCGACTTCAGCTTGTATTATAACAGCCATTCTAATGGGTGTGTATTTATTATGGAGGGATGATGGAGAGATTAACCTACAAATCTTGCCACTCTTGGAGGGAACTAAGTCATGGAAGACCCTTATGCTGACAATCATAAGCGAGACCATCGTGGGACTTAACATTATGGCCTTAAAAGTTAGTGTTTCTTTTACGAGGAGCCCATTATTACTTCAAGTAAGAGTTCCTCTTGCAATAACTTCTCTTACACTTATATTCTTTTCACTTATATTTTTTTCTTTCTTATTTCCTATATTATTTTCCCTTTTTCTTTTTCTTTTTATTTTATTGCCCTATCTTTTGTCTGGACCGCTCTTGCGAGTTTTCAATCTAGTGGGTCATTCACTTTTGCTTAGACTGTCCTTTCAAGTTTTCAACCTAACGAGCATGTATTTTTATTTTTCTTCTTTTTTTGATATAGTTGCAATAGAGGTTAGGACTATTGACTACCCTACAATGAATGTGAGGCTTTATTATCCATAGCATCATTCGAACCATCATCTGCTGAGGCTAGCTACTACTAGAGCCAAATGGGCCAAGTGGATGTCTCACATCACTGCCATCGACATCCATTGGATCTACCCATAATAGAAGTTGTCACATGTCACCTGAAGGACTTATGGGAATTACATCATCCTTCCTGCCTTTGCTTTAGGTACATTTATTGACCCAGCTCGCATGCATCACCAGTTCAGCAGTCCCCAGTTTGAGTAGAGTTCCTTCCCTTGTGCATGAAGGGTCCTTTGTCCTAGCACTTCCTAGATAGGGTTGAGGCTATATAGGCTAGCTATTGCATCTATGACTTTTATACTAGTAAAGACCCTTAGCCTGATGATAATGCAGACTGCATGGCATGGTTATGTGATTTCTAAATCTATAGGCATCACATTAGCAAATAGTCGATAATGATCTTTTATAAAAAAAAAAAATGTTTATTTTATATTCAGTTCTAGTTCAAAATGCATGTATGGTTCATTCACTTTAACTATGCAAATGTATTTCCATTTGATATTATGCTTGGCATAAATCATTTACATTTTGTATATTTAGACATTAATCAAATGCATGACATCTACTTTTAACAATGGCACATTAGACCATCTCATTGTCATGCCCAATTCCTTTGTTTCACTAGTCTTACGCTAGTCTATCCTTATCTTCTTTATTATTGCTCAGTCTTTCTTTGTCAAAGGTCCCCTAGTGATCAGTCACACTTTCTCGACTTTTACTCTATTCAATTCATACATTTTTATGCTCTAACTTTTACCTAAGTCACCTTTTTGGGTTTTTGACCTAATGAGTTGTTTCTTTTTCCTCTTTTTTTTCTTTTTTTATTATGCCTTAATTTTTGCCGAAGTTGCCCTTTCAGGTTTTCAACTTAACGGGCTATATTACTTTTTTCACACCTCACACGAAATACTTTTTCAACCTATCTAAGTTTACTGGTCCAGTGAATTCATTCTCACCCATATATGCTAGTTTTACCACATCACCTGAGTACATCTATTTGACCATATAAAGGGCTCCCCAATTTAGCCTAAACTGCCCTTAAGGATCCTGATTTCATGGTTGGACTGCCTTAAGTACCAAATCACTAACCTTTATCATGTTTGGTTTAACCTTCTTGTTAAATGCACGGACCATTATGACTTGATACAACTGGAAGTGATACAAGGCCTTTAATCTCTTCTTATCCAACAGAGCCAATTACTCAGGTCCATTCCCTGTCCATTAGTACTCAACAAATACCTATAAGGACTTTAATTCCAGCTCAATTGGCAACACTACCTCCATCCCATGCATAAAAGAGTACAGTGTCATCCCAGTCAAAGCTCTTATCGTATTTTGATAACCCTATAAAGCGTAAGGTAACTTTTTCAACTAGTCTTTATGCATCTTGACCATCTTAGTTAGGATATCTTTAACATTCCTATTTATTGCTTCCACTGCTCCATTGGTTTATGGCCCATAAGGCAACGACTTATGGTGTACCACCTCATACCTTCCTAAAACAACCTTGACTTCTACTTGAAAATGGATACCATTATCCATGACAATATGATATGGCACTCCATAGCAGGAAATGAGGTTCTTCTAAATGAATTATGTCATTTGTTTTGCCTTCAGCTTACCAAAGGCTTCAGTTTCTATCCACTTTGAAAAGTAATGCATTGCCACTACAATATACTTATGCCCCCTTATAAAAGCTAGCCTGATTTATATGATCACATCATTGCCCCCATGCTGCAAGCAACTGAGCTGAGGTCAATTTTATAGCTTGGTTGGCGATAAATAACTGAGGCTACCATGGACCTGACATTTGTGATAGTTTCAAACTTTCTAATTACAATCATGCTCCATAGTAGTCCAATAATACCCTAATCTCAAAATTTTCTTTCCCAACACTTTACCATTCATATGGGACCATAAACCCCTATGTGCACCTCTTTCAGGATTTTACCGACCTCTTCCTCTACCACACATAAATGAACTCTGTCGAGCATTCTCTTATACACTACCCCCCATAAACTGTGAATTGTGAAGACAACTTTTGAATCACATCTTTATCCTTTTCATGGCCTTATCAGGGTATTTATTACTTTTCAAATACTTTTGTATATCAAAATATTAAGGGTGGTTATCTAATAACACTTACATTACTCTTGTATTCCTATAATATGGCACCTTAGCTTGAAGAGTGATAAGTAGTTTCATAGGCATTACCTTCAGTCCATCCCATACATAGACTAAAACGGTTAAGGCATCAGCCATTGCATTTTCTTCTCTTGGCAGATGATGAAATATGACTCTCTTAAAACTCTACACCAACCTCTTTATATGTTCCAAATATGGGCTTAAACATTCTTCCTTTAATTCATATTCATCTGTTATATGTGAAACAACCAGTAATGAGTCCCCAAATACCTTCATTGTCTATACTCTTATTTATCTCAAGACCTCAAGATCGAGAGTGCATGCTTCACACTTAACCATGTTATTAGTGACTTTATAGTCCAACTTCTTAGCTATAAGGAAAAGCTTTCATTCTAGCAATATTAAAATTACTCCTACACCTGCCCCTTTCTTGTTTAATGCTCCATCAAAGTAAACTCTCCATCCTTAAGGCTCAATTGCTCCTAACCCTTCATCTGGGGAATGGGGAAATTCATACTTTCCTTCTTCGAGGGGTTGTGCCAAATATTTTGAGACTACTCGCCCTTTGATAACCTTTTTGGCTACATACTTAATATCAAACTTAGTCAACATAATCAACTATTTTGCCAACCTTCCTGCCAAGGAAGGAACCTCATGCAAGTACTTAACTAGATCCAACTTTGAAACCAATTCCACAGAGTATGATGAAAAATAATGTCTCAATTTCTTTGTTGCCTAAACCAACGCCAGAAAAGTCTTCTCCACTTAGTTGTACTTCACTTTATAAGGTATCAACTTGTTACTAAGATAGTCAACTACATGTTCATTCCATGTTCTATCTTTTTGAGCTAATATTACATTAGTAGAGTTGTCTTCTATTATCATATACAAAATCAGTGGTTTTCCTAGCTTTGGTGGCTTCAACACTGGAGGGTTGGTCAGAGATCCTTTTATTTTCTTAAAGGCCTCCTGACACTGTTCATTCCACTTTATTAACTAATCCTTCCTTAACAACTTAAAGAGCGACTTACAAATAGTAGTGAGTCTTGCTATGAATAGGCTAATGTACTACAAGTGACCCAGAAAACATTGAATCTTTTTCTTTATTTGAGGCACGGGTATATCTTGAATTACCTTTACTTTGTCTAGGTCCACTTCGATCCCTTTTTCACTAACCACATGCCCTAAAAACTTACTGTAGGTGGCTCTAAACACACATTTCTTGGATTCAACCTCAAGTTATCTTGTCAACCCTCTCAAGAATTTCTCTAAAGCCTTAAAATCTCCTTCCCTTGTTTTTGACTTCACCATCATGTCATCTATATACATTTCCACCTCTTTATGGATTAAGCCATGCAACAAGGTAATTGTCATTATTTAAAACATCACACCTGCATTTTTTAATCTAAATGACATTACCTTATAATAGCAAGTCCATCATTTTATCATAAAAGTTGTCTTTACCTTATTCGTGATAGCCTTGAGAATCTGATTATACCTAGAGGACCCATCCATAAAGGAATACATAATGTAATTTGCGGTGCTATCTGCTAATACATCTATGTGTAGTAGAGGAAAGTCATCTTTTGGGCATGTCTTATTTGGATCCATGTAGCCAACATAGATTCTTACTCTCCTATCCTTCTGGCACTATGTTGGCTAACCATTCAGGATAAACCACCATCTCCAAAAATTTAGCATGCAATTGTTTTGCTACTTCTTCCTTGACCAATTGAGTCTACTTCAGCCTCATTCTTTGAAGTTTCTCTTTTACTGGCCTCATATGTGGGTAAGTCAAAATTATGTGTCCTACAATTCACCTATTAACCCTCGACATGTCTTTGTATGTCTAAACGAAGACCCTCTAGTAGTTTTTTAAGCAATTATTTAAACATTCTCCATTCCTTTGATGTGACATCATTAGCGATGAGCAAGATTTTTTGATTTTCCTGTATGTCAAGGTCAAATGCAATTGTATGCACAAAACTAATGTTAAATATGCTAATGAAATTATGTATATTATGCATGCTACCATTAGGAAACACATCACACAAATAAGCAAACTCATTATACATTGTCTTAAACTTAGAAAGAAATACATTTTCATCTTCAAAGAGACTAGAAATAAGAACATCAGTAGTAGCAAGAAGGTTAGCTTCATTTGGAGTTTCATCTGCTCGGGCCTTTTCTATTTCTTTACCCTTTACTTCATCAGTCAAAATCCTAAGATCAACATTTTGCAAAGAACCTACCTTTTTCCCATCCTTTGTGCCAACAATAATTTTGACAACTCCCTCAAAGCTTTTTTTCATCTAATCATCTCCCCGCTAAATTTTTAGAAAATTCGCCAAAAATGTTACACTTTTTGCCATAGTTAGCTCAATCTCCATCGAAGGACCTTGCATTTCTTTGCCACTCATTTCCTCAGTAGAGTTCATGAACATGTTCTCGATGTCCTCCAATTTTATCCATGTGTAGACGATCTCAATTAACTTGTATGGCCCAGTATAATCCCATTCTGAATCCATGAAATTATGCTTTATCAATTCAAGCACATCCTTTACATGATCTTCCCTAATGGCCCATAAGTTCTGATCCTACACATACTACTCCCTTTATTTATTAATGACCTTCTTCTTATCATTCTATGGCCATTTAGATTGAGGTCCATATAGAATTGCATACTAAGCTAATTATTGGCCATCCTTTGTCCCTATAATGTGTTTTCCTTTCTTCTTTCTCTTCTTCTTCTTGTCCTCTTCTTCGGATGAGTCGTGATAGTTCTGAATCCCAACTCACCAACATCTAGCTAGAAAAAGGCCTTTTTGAGTTCATCTATATCCTCACCTAATAACTTTTCCTTTTCAGTTGCCTCCTTGCCAATTTTCTTAGTAGCCTTTCCTTCTTTCACAAAGAAATATGATAAAGGTCCATGCAAGTCCCTCTCTTCTAACTCCGACTCTTTACCATAATGCCCCAGTCATTTCCTTATAGTTTGAGTATGGATCTCTGGGAACTCTGATATGCTAGTAGAATTCTTTCCTAACCCTTGTCTTTGAAGAAAGTTCATGTTCTTCATAATTCTCATCACCTTTGGATCAACCCACTGGTCAATGACTCCAGCAAACTAAAACCCTTAAAGATGTGGCACAACCACACTTAAAGTTAATACAATTTCCCTAATCTCTACATAAATGGTCACAATCACTCTTTTATAAGGAATATTAACTTTATAGTGGACATTAGAATGCACATCACCCAATGGATGATACCAAGATCTGCCCAATAAAAGCGAAGGTGGTCGAAATCTCCAAGACTATAAATTCCACCATTACTTCCATTATGCCTATCTTTACCATGGTTTTAAACACACCTGTAGTCGGCCTCTTACTATCATCATAGACAAGAATGACACTATCAAAAGCCTTCAAATCTTTTTCAGATAATCTGAACTTATGTAGTAACTTTGAGGGACAAATGTTCATCTAAGATCCATCATTTACCATTAACATGACGTGCATCTTCATTTCACCTCAGTGCGGATGAACAAGGCTAAATTGTGATCTCTCCCTTTTAGTGGAAAATCCTCATTTGAGAAAGTGATTTTACCCTTATGAGTCATCAATGCAACATCCTTTGGAGTGGCTTCACTAGAAATAATCAAACTTGACAAAGCCTCAGCCATAACCTTCTTATGTTTCTAAGAGGTAATGAGCAACTCCCACATACTGATCTAGGTAGGCATCTTGTCCAATTATTTTACAATAAGATTGTCATCCTCTTTCTCCTTCACAACCAGTTCATCTACCCTTTTCTCAACCCTTAGTTCCTTGGGGCTTCACTGTTAAGGTAATACTTCCACTGAGAGTCGCATGGCTCACTTGCTCAACTTATTTTTCTTTATTGCTCTCCTCCAATAACAAGATCATCCTTCTCCTCTGCCTTTCTTATGTCTCTTCATTTTAGCTTTCCCATGGATTAATAGTGTAAACAACTGAAACCTCACTCATGAAATTCTCAATAGTAGCATTAATAATTTCCTCGAGAATCTTAGAATCTATCATGAAAATTGCTTGGTTTTGGGGAAGAATATTATAATAGTTTGGGAGAGGGTTCGCTCGGATACTATGCCATTCAAGATTTTATGGGACAACCATTTTGTTATTGATGAGATTCTAAATCTCGTGTCATAGCCTATAACAGTCATCAGTGTTATGACTTGCTTCTTGATTAAAAATGTAGTAAGCATTGGGGTCATATCCCCTCGGCAGTGGGTTAGGAGGTGGTCTTAGTGCCAAAGGTTTCAACACTCCTTTCTTCTATAACCTCTCAAATGCCTTAGACAGAGACATCCCTAAATTAGTGAACTATTTTGGCACCCTTACCGCATTTACATCCTTCGTCTTGTTTTTCTCATATTGAGGCCGAGATAAGGCAATTCTTCTTTCCCCATATTGTCTTCTTAACTCATATTCTAATTCATCAGCTTGCAAACCTACTTCTCTAAGGTCTTCAAAGTTTCTAATTAATATTTCCTAGATTATAGCACTTATACCAGGTAAATCTCCTTTAATAATCATTTTGACATGTTCTTTCTCTATAGGCCTCACGATTACTTTTAAAACCATCTTTTTCCATCTTATGATATACTCATTGAAGCTTTCTCATGACTTCTGCTTTAATGATTCCAAGTCTTGCAATGTGACCTTCATATCTGAATTACAAGCATAGTGCCTTTCAAAAGCTTTCGTTAACTCCTTTTAGTCTTCTTCGATAGTCTTTAGTTAATTAAAATAGCATGTCTTTATAGATCCTTCCAATGATAACTCAAAAAGCTCGAACATGGTATCCATCGAAACCCTGAACGCCTTCATGACTAGCACATATAAGTGAACGTGGTTCTTAGTATTCTATATCGCCATGAATTTTGGAAGCTCTGGCACATGAAAATTAGTTGGTAGCTTCTCAGATTTGTTGGCCAATAATTCCTCAATGTTTATTCCCTTCTTCAGACCTTTAGCACACAAAGCCTTTTGTATTTTCTCCAACTACTTGGCAAAGTCATCAAATCGGGCGTCTCCATTCTCACGCTTTATAAGTTTGTCCAGAGAAATAGTTATACTTCCCACTTCCTTGGCAAGCTTTCTCTCATGGTATTCCTTCATTTTAAACAAATCATCATCAATCACCACAGGTTGGGGTGTTTCCATTGGTGTTTTAACTTTATTAGTCTGACTAGCAGAGGTCTCCCTCTTTTTCAAAATTTCATTAACATATTTGTTTACTTCCTTAATAATCCTTTCTTCCATCTTGCAGTTGAAGTCGACCATCATCTTATCTAAGATCTCTGGTGGTATGGTTGGTTCCATGATTGGGTCAACTTTCTAGCGCGGACTCAAAATCTTACTCTTTTTAGCAAATTGATTCCCTTTTTTTCTTCCACAAGGGTTATGATGGAGCTATGATGGTTGTAAGACAAGGGTTATTAGTATGATGCATGAGCAAGTAATCGATGCTTATATGCTTATTATGTATAAATTATTTTGCAAAAGATCCTTCCAACCTTATTTCTCCCACACACAAGGTCTAATGGTTCTTTCCTAGGTGGAGTCTCATTCTTATACTATCATAAGGTAAAGAATATGCAAGGTCACCTCAAACTGGAAAGAGTTCAAGCATTGAAATAACATATACACAATGGCACTAAAAGGAAGAACTTTTTACATTCCTCAAAGAAATATGTACAAACAAGGAAAACAATCCATTTAAGGAAAGAAGAATGTACATAGAAAGTATTTACCTAATAGGAAAAGAGGAATATATAAGTATTTACATATGAGGAATAATTACATCAAAGAGGGTAGGGTAACATATATGCTTACATTAGGGATACCTAACCATATTCTTTGAGAACTTTCATTTTTCCTCGGAGGAATGCAAACATAAGGTACTATTGCTCTTGCATGTGCCTAATGTTTAAAAGGGCTGTTGTAATTCATGGCTCCTATATGCTTGAAGAGTAATTATTTTGATCCCTCATTTGATATTCTTGAAGGTACTAGGCTTATGAGTGATGAATCCTTATCATAATATCATAAACCTGATTGGAGCTTAGGTCTCAAGTTTGGAGAACCATCGATTTATCTAAAGGCAACCTAGTGCTCATGGTAAAGTATGGAGGCTATATGAATGCAAAGGGCTAGTCCATAACAAGTTTAAAATATGAAAAGTGAACCAGAGATTAAACGCAAAGTCAATTTTGCGTTCCTGGTGGAGTTGCCACTATGAGCACCTCATTGGTTTCTGTTGGTCTAGGATACTCAATCCTATGATTAAAACCTCTTTTGATCTTGACAAAGTAGATTGATCATCACTAATGTTTCAAATAAGTGTTGTTTTTGCAGAATTGAATCATTCCCTCTAGAAGAAATAAAGAAGTT